>CM034238.1:33058175-33298175 GCA_019916065.1 Vitellaria paradoxa
TTTTGATCATCATTAAAAAAATAATAATAGCAGTCAGAAATTATTTTGACTTTTTCGAAAATAACCAAATTTCGCTCTCTTACATTTTAAATTTCTTTTAACTTATAAAAGGTAAAAATGTTAAATTAACAAAAAGTTAAAAAGTTAATTACTAAAAATAAACTTTTTTTTCCCCACATTAAAAAAAACTTTTTAAATAAATAAATAGGTATATAAAATAACCTTTTCTTTTTTTTTTTATTTGTTGTTTTTTTGCCCCAAACTACATATAGGGCTGGAAACGAATCGAGCTTTTGTTGAGCTATTCGAGCTCGGCTCGTTAAATGCTCGATTCGAGCTCAGTTCACTTAAATTTTGAGCTAAACTCGAGCTCTATTCGCCGTTCGTTAACGAATCGAGCTGAGCTCGAGCCTAGCATGCTTTGGCTCGTAAAGCTCGCGAGCTGTTCGGTCTATGTAAGCAAAACGGCGCCGTTTCAACCCAAAAATCATTTCAAATGTTCAATTTTATCTGAATCTTTGCCATTTGCGTAACCCTAAGTCGAACTCCGCCGCGATTTCTTAGCGACCGAAGCCCACCGTCACACAGCCACCGGTTGAACTCTGCCACGATTTCATCTCTACCGCTACAACCACCGTGCATCCTTGTAGGGTAGTCTCTCTCTCTCTCTCTATCTTGCCTCGCTGACTTATCTAATTTTTTTTTTCTCCCTCAAATCAGCTTCTCCGCCACTGGATCATTTTTCCAAGCCAAAATCACTGGAGTATTTCTCCATCAGATTGCTGAAAGAGGTAATGATCTGTTCGTCTATTTCAACTGATGCGTGTTCCTTTCTATTTTGACTTTATCTGTGGTGAGAACAAAACGATGTTTTATTTGTCTGCTTTTGTTAAGAAAATTGTTTTTCTTTTTTTTTTTTCATAACTGTTGGCAGTTCCAAGTTTGAAAATATAAGCAATACCCAATTCTTGATTGTGGTTTTTTTTTTTAAATTTCAATATCGTGTGTTCATGTGCAAATGTGCTTGATTGTGGTTTCTTGATTGTTTTCATAACTGTAGGCAGTTCCAAATGTGCTTGAATTTCATGATGTGTGGGTTTTCACACACACACAGAGATATATATATATATATATATATTAAGATTTACTAAATGGATTTTAGGATTTACTAAAGTGAAATATTTTATATTCAGTACTTGACTTTTGCGTGTAGATTTGATGAGTGAAGGCAATCCCTGATGAGCACAAGAAGTTTCTTGCTGATCTCGTTTGGGTCCATGAAGAGTTGGGGCTCGAAATCTGTGCTATTCTTCTTTAACTTTAATAATAATGATAAGCTTACAGTTAATTGCTTGAAGTGGAACCATGGAATGGAAAACTAATTAACATTTCAGATCACTTGTGGGTATTAGAACTTTTTCTCTATACAGCTTTTTATTGTGAAACAATATTTATAGAACTTTGTGTTGTTGCAAGAATTCTGCTGCCCATTTCCTTTCGGACCATATAACATGGTGCCTTTTTCGAGCTTATTTCGAACTCAAACTCGAGCTTAATTCAAGCTCTTTGCTTAAACGAGTATTTGCGAGCCGAGCTCGAATAGTAAGTTATCTTTAACGAGCCGAGTTTGAGCTCCATTAAATTTCGAACTCGAGCTTGAGCCTGCACCAAAATTATCAAGCCGAGCTTGAGAATGTAAGTATTCAGCTCGGCTCACCTCGTTTCCACTCCTAACTACATATATCCACCATCTAAAGGATTCAATTTTTCAACAACGGTTTGGGTTTAACAATTGTTGCCAAACAGCCATAGCCCACCCACGTCTATCCGCATCTGGGCCTCTGGCCGGTCCAGCTCTTTCATAGGAGGCAACACTTTCTACTGTTAACGTTTGACAGGAAAGGGGTGGTTACCGAATTTGAGTACCTGCAAGCTGCACAAATCCAGTTTCAGAAAAGTTTTAACTCGAACTTAATTTGTAATTTTTAATGAGTTTGATATTAATTTGTAACTTCTTTTAAATTTGAGCTAGAGTTGAAAGAATTGGGCTTCGTAAAATAACATATATTTATTTTGTAATATTTTAACTAATATAATATTATTTTGATTTAATAAAATGATGTAATTTGATTTACTATATTTCAGTCTAAAACAATTTTTTTTTTAGTCAATTTATGTCCAAACTAACTCAAACTCAAATTATTTTTATAGAGCATGTTTGGTAATAGTTTTTAAGTTAAAAATTCAGCTAAAAACAAGTCAAATGTTTAAGTCAGTTGAAAATTTTACTTGAAGTATTGTAATCAGTCAAAAAAATTATTTTTATTCAAGTTTTTATGTATAAATTGATTGTTATAATTGAAATAAAATTGGTTATCTTATGCAAAAATTACTACACTATCTTTATAATTTATTGAATAGTATTATGCTATATTTGATTACTAGCAATGCTACAATTCAATTTTCAATAACAATTTTAAAAATCGTCAACAATTAGCTTATTAATAATTTCAAATTTTATTATTATTTTTTGTTAAAATTTAATTTCATAATTTATTTAAATTAATTTATTCAATAATTTTTGGCGTGGGTAAATTTGATTTTTATGTATAAGGCATTTTAGGGACTATGGAGATAACCTGAGAAATTTTAGAAAGTCAATAAAAATTTTAAACTTTCCATTGCAAGGTGGAAAACTCAAACTTTCAACTTTTTGTTGTTGCATTTTTAAGATTTTTTCTACCGAAAAAGCTAAATAAACAAGCCCACTGGACCATGTTTCAAACTAGCTTTTTAACTTTTTGCTTAAAAAAAAAAACTAAATGTATTTAATTACCTAGTCTTTTAAATCTAAATAAGCTAGCTTCTTAGTCGTAAAAAACTTACAAAAACGAAAGTAAAAAAAGTTAAAATTTTAGAGATTTTTTAATTTTTTACGAACATAAAAAGGATAAAATTTTTTATTAACTTTTTAAAAAACCATCGCTTGATCTCCACAATTTTCAAAATATCTTATATAAAATCTAAAATTCAAATTTACCCATTTGTTTAGTAAATTATTAATAAAAATTATAAAAAAAAATTATATTTAGACAAATATATTTTAATAAACTATAAATTATTAATAATTTAATTGTTAACAAATTTATAAAATTATCATTAAAAATAATTTTAGCCTTTTTGCCGAGCAAGTATAATGTAATATTATTTATTCAATTATAAATGCATTTAGGGGCGAAGGTAGTTATGGCAGAATAGGACAATTGTCTCCACTCATTTTTTTTGAAAAAAATTAATTATACATATTTTGACCCCCACTACCCTAATTAATCTCTACTTGCCCTCACCTATATCTAACTGCCTCTCACTTTCACAATTTTAACAAATCATAAAATTTTGAAAAACTTTTGATTTTATCTGTTTATCCTTTTATTTTTCATTCAAATTTAGTGCTTTTTTTATCATTTATCATTTATTTAATTTCATATTTTTTTGTTTAGATAGGCTTTATCAATTTTGTAGATAAGCTTTCTTTATTATTTATTTTTTATATCCAACTTCAGGTATTTTTTTTATCATTTCATTTATCTAACTTTATATTTTTTTGATAGGTCTTTTTTTATCGTTTGTCATTATTCAAATTTACCTTTTTAAGATAGATTATCAATTTTTTGATAGACCTTATCAAATATCTAGTCCCAAAATTATTAAATCCAACATTGCCTCCACCCACTACATTTCTATTTCCACTACTAAATGCATTATTAATTTTTGTATAGAAATCAATTTTATTTTTGTGCGTACCAAACAACTGATGAAAATCTTTACTAATCTATATCTACACTACTATAAAACGTTTGATCGTGTTAAAAACTTTTTATTGACCATTTTACCCCTCTCCTTTCAAACAAATCCAGTTCTACCTTTCGTCCGAAATCATCTAGGAAGTCTTTCCTGGCGATCTCCAATCTTCCATAACCGCAACTGTATTGAGTAGCTTTGAATTCTCTTCTTAAACCATGGCTTATTCCAAATGCTACTCTGCAACTGCACGATTTATTACATTTTCGCATAGTATCATCAATGAATTCAAGGTTCAAAAAATTTTGGACTGTTTCTTCTCTAGATAATTTTTTCTCCTCGTCTATCAAAAAGATTTATTGTATGTTTCTGAATTTTTTTATCCACATTAAGGTTCAAAACAATTTGCACTTTGATTATTGGGCAGCCACTATTTCTTCTCCAAGTTATTTTATCTCTTTGGAGTTATTTCTCTACATTATAATAATTAGTTCTTTACATTGTATAATCCATTTCAAAAACTGTCTGTGTCTAAATTTTCTCTCTTTTGGGTTGAATGATATTTTCCTTGGGTATGTTTTTATTTCATCACTGTTTTTTGGGATCTATAGTCTTTGAGGGGTATCAGATTTTGGGATGGTTTCATCCATTGTTGGTCTAAATATTTGGATTTTTAAGTTGAAAAGATACTCGATAGTGTCTGATTTCTATCTTTTCTTTACATAAACTATCAGTTTCAGAATTTGGCTATGGGTTCATTGAGAATTGGTTTTTGTGTTTGATAAGGGCTCAGTTTTAGTTTCCGGAATTGATTAGTGATAAGATAATGAGTCTTAAGATCTACAGGAGGGTGGGAAGGACAGGTGACATTGAATACATAAACCTTTCAGGAAAAAAATACTTTGGAACTGAAGCTTGTGAAGTGCTGAAGCCTGTACATAAACTTGAGTCCAACATCATGTATTTTGTTATTTGAATCCAAATTAGCATCTTGTACAACAGTCTGCTGCTTCAAAAATCTTCTTACAGAAACCTTTCTTCTACTAGACCTTAAATTGTATTCTTAAATCTCATATACATCTATATGATCTGAGGCAACTTTCAAATCCTCCAACAATTTCATCTACTCAATCTGGGCAATAATTTATTCTTTTTCTGTTTGTAATAATTCCTTCTATTTCTCTAACTTCTGCCTTTGCAACTTCAGTCATGGAATTGCTCAACTCTACCCATTCCTTGTCCCTTCATTCCTAATCTAAATTGATCTCTCTTCTCTCAGCATCAAGCTTTTGTATTTCTATGTTAACTTGTTCCATTTCCTTTATGACTGTTTGGCGAAAAGAATTAAGTTCTTTCATTTTTTAATCCAAGGCTTTCTCTATTTTCATAAGATAATTTTCAATCTTTTCACGCCTATTATAATAAAGTTCTCTAGGTCCTCCTTCTGCATCTTGATATCCAACAAGAAGTTTGCATGTTCGTTCTAAATATTGCTGAACCACTTTGAGCGCTCATGCTCAATTTCAATAATGAAGGCTTCCTAATCACGAGCAAGTGACTCCAAATCACATTTATATTAACCTCGCATTATATCTTTCTCTAATTTAAGGCACATTCATCCTTGAAAAACATTGAAATGGCTCATCTCTCCTTAGCAACATGCTTTTTTTCCTTACGTAGTTCTTCTCTTTTCTCAACAATCAATTCCCAATCCCTTTCAATCTTTGTCTTCTTAGCCTTCAACTCATCCACCTAAGCCTTGAGTCTTATTTGTCCGACCATTAATTCATTCGTTTTACTTTTCATAGCCTCCATTTTCTCCTTTGCATGATTCTTTTTTTTTTTTTTGGTAAGTTTGCGTGATTCTTTCTATCTTCCAGTAAAGCCATAAACCTCTAGAACTTAGATTTGTTAAAAAAATTAAAACAAATTGAAAAAAATCATTGAAATCACTACTCTTATTCTATTTTGAACACAGCAGAAATTATTCCATTAAATAAGATGTTATTGTTGGGTTGTCCCTCCTATGTTGGGGGACTAGCCCAATATGATGGGCTTAATTAACTCTTGTGAAGTGTCTTAGCCCAACTCAAGGCCTTTTTAGGGCAGCCAAAGGGCTCAAGAAATAGGCTATTTTTTTGACAAAAATACAGTAGAAAAAGGGACATATACGGCAGCACGCAGGGGAAAAAGAGAAAAGAAAGTACAGAATTTCTTTTGTCCAGTGCAGCAACTTTGAACAACAGTTGCAAGATGATCAACCGTTGGATCAGCCTCAAATTTTAATAGTGGCATGCAGACACCAAGATCTTCAATTGAACGGTAGAGATGATGTTTGGAGCACTCTGTAATTTGCAGATTTGAGAAGAACTAGATTGCTGTATTTTGTGAGCTTTGTTCTTGAATCCTCTTATATTTTGTGTTTGCCAAGAATTTATTTTGAAGTTTGATGTTAGTGAATGGTTCTAGTATTTTAACTAGAGAGAATGTATTGTAATACCCATTATTTTGATAGTGGAAGATTTGGGAGGGCTTAGGTTCTTCTGGGGTTTTTTATTCTTCTCATTGGAGAGGTTTTTTCCTTATGTTAAATTCTTGTGTGTTATGGTTTTCTTCTTGTTGGATTTTCTCTATTATTTGTTTCCTTATAAGTTTGCACAAGTTGGATGTAAGGGTTGTTTTCATTATGATACTTGTCGTTTGTTATATCTCTCAACCCCTTCAGTTATTACCAGACTAGTCCAAATTTTTCATTTTTACTTTTGGAGGTTGACGTTGGCCTTTTTGAGTTTGAGAATGTAAAATATGCGTGTATCTACGTATATTTATAACATGCTCACACAGGATTTATTGTTGAAAACAAATGGGATTATTTGAATCCATAAGGGTGAGACACCTCAACAGAAATACACATGTATCATCATGTGGCTGCCCATCTTGTTCCTCGGAAGCTACTCTACAATCTTTTTAAGGAAAGAGAGTGATATTGAATAGTGTACTAACAGCAAGTTAGTCCACTCTGCTACATTGCTCTTGTAGGTTTTCAGGGGTAAATTTTTTTTTTAACTTTGTAATAATGTTATTAGTGTGCAACATATTGAAATTCAAAGCCCTAAAATCTTGAATCTCATTCTTCAAGTAAATTTGATGTGCATAATGCAATTTAGTGAAGGTAATGCTAGTTCAAAGCAGCTTGTAGGATACATCCAAATTTAGACTTCAACATTACAGCTATTTCTATGGCTGAGCAAATATGAGTCGGAATTGAAAGCTGGCTTTGCTAATTGACTATAGAAAACAGTGAAGAGAAGATTATCAAGGCTTTTTGTGTTGGTGACTCTAAGCCAACTACTTCTGATTCTCATGATCAGCTGGTTTCATATGTCACTGTTTTAGGCAAACTTCTATTTTTGGCAACAATGACGAAGTCATTTTTTAAATTTTATAACCTTTTTTTTAACTAAAATTTGATTTTATCTTTACTTTTGGTAGTTTTTGTGCATACTATTTATATTCATTAAGAAAAATTACAAAAAAATTTGTTTTAGAATAAGAGAACCCATGCATGGGTAGAAAAAAATGGCTTTTTTGCCTATACATTGGTTCCACTATTTAGAAGTATTTCTCTTTGATTCTTTTTTTTTTTAATACGTAACATGCCTAAAAGCTTAGCTACTAAAAACAAAATGAAAATCATATTTCGGCGAAAAGAATAAAAAAAAAAATAGTTTCTTTTATGTTGCTGGAGTGAGTTTGCAAAAATAAAAATCCAATGGGCAATGCAAAATTCCATTAACCTTAATGGAAACTAAAGTTTTGTGATGATTTTTGTCACGCCCCAGATTTTCATAACCTAAATACCTAGGGGTGACTTGGGATTGTTTGCTGAGTATAAAAATAGAATGATAATAATCTGTTGTGTGCCTCGAATTTCCTTCAAATTAGGGTTAACTCACAATAATAAATACATGGTATTCAAAATCCCTAATTTATCCCAAATAATTTATAAGTTATTAGACTAAATTATTTGGTGGAATTCAACTGCAGAGTACAAAGCAAGGACACAAAATAGTATTATAAAGCCATTTAAGTGTCCCAATCACACGATTAATATATATACCAAATAAAACAAACCAAGTCTAAACTTAATTATTACAATCATCCAACAATTATTATTATAGACCACAATTATAAATAGTCTTCTAGTGTTACACAATAAAAAAATAGGTAGTTGTTCTGGTGGAATATTCAAGATAAATTAATCTTTCTTAAGTTCATCTTCAATATTCCTGCGCTCAATGTACTAAAAAATTTTCCACGACGAGGTAAGCTACTAAATCCCAGTAATCAAATCTCTTATGTGCCTATATGTAGTAGTCATAATACTGCACTGTATTGTGTGACCTAATATAGCGAATGTGGTTAGGTGGCATACTGTCCATACAATAAATAATTTAATAGATCCTAACTGAACAATATAAATTGTACTTACAGCAGTCCAACAAGGCCATCACTGTAGCTACTATTTTACTTACACATAAATAATTTAATATTGTTGTTTTGTATCACAATGAAATCGGTGTCGCAGTGGTAGGGGATTTCAGATTTAGATTTTTAAGGTTTCGGGATCAAGCCTGTAGCGATACAGATTTCATGTATATTTGTTTTTCTATATTTTCATATATAAAATAATCATCAAAGGAAATTAAATATAATCAAATAATTCCAACACATCTAAGCAAGAAAAGTTGTCAATCATAGTAAAATTTGATAAACGGGTTTAATTTAAATCATCCTAGGATAATAATATTCCTATCCCCCTACCCCCAGCCTTGGGAACTAGTGACTTTATGGGCTTAGCATCCAATATATTCGATAGTTTCACCCATTCAAAAACCTAGCTGTCGCACTCGGTTACCTGACTGGCCAGGTCAAAAGAAGTATCTCCCAAATAAAATACATAGGTTCCCATCTCCATCTAAAAAGGCCATTTCTACTAACTCATCACCCATGCCGAAGATAACTTTAGCACTAAGTGCTTTAATTCATTTTCATCCTAACATTTCCAAGGGTACCTTGTATGAAATAAGACATTTTCAATAGAAACTGGCAATGTTTTCAAGGTGATAATCCTAAGTAGAATTATTCAGTCACATGCATTAAAATTCTAAGTATTTATCTCAATCCATAATTCAGTCATAATTTTTAATGAATCAAAGATTTAACATAGTCACAAATATTGTCATCACAAAGATAGGTTATACATGTAAATTAACAAGTAAATTAGCTAAAATAATTTAGAATGGAATTAGATTTAAGCTAATTCTTTTATTAAGTTTGCCAGACTAGCTTTGGTAAGAATAAAATATTTCTAATAGAACATTAATCAAGCCGAGGCTAGTGGCTCAGTGAGAGAGCGACCCTAATTAATTGCGATTGAAGTCGCGAGTTCGAACTGACTGGCTCTGATATTTGTTTTTTTGCCTTTTTTTCCTCTTTATTTTATTATTTTATGAAATATAAAAATAATAAATAATTATTTGGGCTTATGTTTAATCCTAGAAAAATTTCTAAGTTTTATTTTATTCCATTTTAGATAACAAAGTGAATAAATTAAACAATTAAATTCAGTGAGATTACAAAGCTAATACATTTAAATTTTTAATTTAATTTGGTAGGTAAATAATATTAACCACCGTAATAATTTAGATTAGTTCTAAATTTCATATCATTTATAATCAAATCCTTGTTATATTAGAATTGGGCTTTGGCTTTAAGATGTCTATATGTCTACAGAATTATTCTAACATTTAAGAAAATGTGTACATAATTAAATAAATTTCATTAAGTTGACCAAGTCATAAAAATTCAGTTTTAAAACAAATAGAGTTACATAAGTTGTTAGGTTGACAAAATAATACCTAAAAATCAATTAATAAATTAAGTTCATTTAAATAAACCCTATGTTGCGTTTGGGCATTTTATCAAACACTTAGTTTACTTAGTTATTTTATTTTCAATAAGTCTTCAACCTTAAATAATGAAACTAATTATCTAAGTTAGTTAGCATAAATATTGGAGTGACAAAATAATATCTAATATAAAATAATTTTATGCCAATTGGAAACAAACTAAGTATCCTTAACAGTTCACTTAGACATTTCATCAACAGTAAGTGGCTCTACTAGATTAAGCCTTGTAAACAACATTAAATATGAATAAAAACCATTAACATATTTATAACTAACAAAAGCTAATTTAAATAAATCTCTAGACATAGAATTCTTACAAAATTTGGACAAGCACCAATTTAAAGGCTAAATAGCGATAGTAGTTTAAAAGAAAATTCATATAAAACAGAACGCAACTCCAATATTTGTAAACTTAACATTTCTAGAAACTTGACTTGAAGGCCTACAACTTTCATGATTTACGCTTTTTAAAATTCTAAAGTCTAAAGGTTCAAATAGCCTTGAACTCAATTTGTTCAAAAGATCCATTTTGACATGTTCAGTTTTTGGGCATAACTTTTGACTCAAAAATCGAATTGATGCAAATCCTTTTGGGTTGGAAATAAAACTTAAAGGACTACAAGTTTTGTGTTTTAGCCGAAACCTCGATGCATCATTTTGAGGTTCAAAATTGCCTTGGAAGTTAGAAATAGTGAGCTATCAGCTTGCGAGCTACAATAGGTCATGGCTTTGACTTTCCTGCCCCAAGTTGCGAGCTATTCTGTTTGTTTATTTTTTTTTCATTAGGACATGCAGCTCTTCCCTTTGTCTTGGTTATATGCTTTGTTTTGTTTTCCAACCATTTCTATTCACTATTGGGTGTTCTTTGGTCCATATATCATCATTGTGAATGTATATAAACACTTGCCAACCAAGAATACATACTTAAACATATAAATAAATTAATCTCACAAGTTATGAAGATAATTAACTTCAAATTTCAACACAATCAAGTTTCATGCTTCAAATTTGGAAAATACTTTAACTTCGAATTAATCCTACACATGTTCGTTCTAGTTCACATTGAAGATATGGAATACATTTTAGAAGGTTCATCATCCTATCTTAGTGGAGATTTTGATGACCAAGTGCAAGAAGAGAGTTGAGCCCGAACACTAACTGAACTGGGAAGCTCCAAGCTTTTCTTTCTCTTCTTGTATGCCTCGGATCTCGTGACTCGAGGGTGAGTGAATAACATACATACCATGCACTAGATAACCATCCCTTGACAAGAGCAATATAAAACCCTGGAGCAACATTCACACAAGGTAATAACATAACATAATATAAACTAAGTTTCAACTATTGTCAGTTTATCATGCTCCAATAACCCCATAATAATCATAATAAGCAAAAATGGACCTTATGGCCTTTACAACCCAATCGAATGAATCTCAAATTTAAATAATATTAGAGTTATAAATAAAATTTAACTTAAGCAAATGAAAGATGCAATGCCAACAACGGCTTATGCACTTCTAATCCCACCAAATGTCCATCTAGTTCTTAGGATTTATCCTTGTAACAAAGTTTGTAGGGACGTGAGCCTTAGTTCTCTTGTGCCCACAAGTATCATAAAAGCATATATACATGTAAAGCAATAATATAAGACAACACTAATATTTATAATTCAACATATCTTAACACAATCACACAACATCATTAAACAAAATTCAAGTCTTCATACATATAAGCATTATAATTTCATTATCAAAATAAGCCTTATGTAAACACATGCCATGATAAATGTCAAAAATCTCATCATTTTATTCAATTGTCATTTACTTTAGCATTCTTTTTATAATCATCCTTACTGATGTTCCATTCTCATTTTATTTACGGGGGTGTACACAATTAACGTCATCGTTAAAGGTCACGATTAATCTTAATTTATGACATCATTAAAGACCACGATTAGCCTTAATTACATCGTCGTTGAGGGCTACGATTAGCCACATCACACATTATCGTTAAAGGCCACGATTAACCACATCACACATCATGTTGGAGGCTATTAACCTACTATATGAACACCAATCCCGTTCAGGTTTCGAGACTTTCAATCTTAGGGTAATCCTACCCTTCCTATTTTCTTATATCCACTAACCCCCGTGTCTCAATATCATTCGCATTTTCTTTTATTTAGTCATCCATCTCATTTATGTAATTATGTTCATCTCACCATCTCATTCAATTATGAAGCAATTAACATCATTATCTCTTTTAACCATGTATAGTTAACATCATCATCTCATTTAACTAGATCACAAACAATATCATCATAATAACCCACATAAAAATCTCAATTAGATTTAACATGCTATCATTTAATTGAACATCTTCTCATTTCCTTAACATATTTTCAATTTTTTTAACTCAAACATCACATAATTAGATTCACAGGTTTACTACAACATGATGAGAAGTATATATCAAGAATAAGAAGCCAAAAACTGAGAAATACTTCAAATCAGATGTAAACTAAGATTCTGGAGCACCAAGGCACCCCCTGTAGCCCTTGTAAGAGACCCGGGCACCTTTTTGCACCGTCGGGGCGCTTCTCTATGGGCAAACTCATGTTTTTGCAAGTTTCCTCATATTTTATTCCAAAAACTTTTTCTATAACCAAGTCTTTACAATTATAAACCTTACTTGAGTAATTTAGCAAGTTTACAACTTTGTATATTCAAGAAAGGGTAACTTAAATAAGAAAATCCCATGTTTAAAGTTTCTCGAGGGGTTTGGGCACCTCCTTGAGGGACCCAAGTGCCCCACCACCCAACTAGGGTCAGATAAAGCAACTCGAGTGCCCCATGGGACCCCGGGCACCCATTGTTGTCCAGTATCCTATTCTGTTCTAGTTTGAGTTGAAACCTAAGGTTTTGTGCCTAAACTTTGCTCAATCCAATGTTTAACCCAAAACCTTGTTTCTAAGTGATATTTAGTCCCTAAAAGACTCTAAAAAGTCAATCAGAACAAGTTTTAATTCACTTATTCTATCAAAATAAAAATCTTGGATCCAACTGTACATACATATGTACACCTATATCACACCACAATTTATAATAAATGATTAATTATAAACTTACAAAAGAAAAGTGTAACACGTGTAGATGTTTCAAAAAAAAAAAAAGTAAAAAAAGTGTGATATGTTGGACATCAATAGTTTATTAAATATTCATAACAATAGCAATGATTAGGGTCGAACCTACAAAATTTGGGGTCTAAGGGCGAACATTTGATGACGCTTATCTTAAAAAAAAAAAAGGTTCTTTAATTATCCTAAATACTTAGAACTAAAAAAAAAAGGAAAAAAAATTGTCAATTCATGCATCAAAATATTTTTACAACTGCAATAACAAGAAATAGTTCTATCGATATATAATCTAACGAAATAAATCATTATTTGAAAAATGGTTGGGTAATAGATAAAAGGAAGAAAATACTTTAGTCTTTATGTGAAGACTGAAACAAAATTAGAGTCATTCATGGCATAAACTCTATCATGAGGAGGTGTACCATGATTTTCCTTTACATCTAGTTTTGTTTAGTCACAACCTCTTCGCCATTAACACATTATTCATCATTGCTGAAGTTAAAACATTATTATCTCAGGTTCCAACTTCTGACTAAAAAAAATTGTTTATCATCTAAGGCTCAAGTTAAAAAAAAAAAAAATAAATAAATAAAAAAGCTCCCCCTGCAGGCGCAGCTTAAGAGAAATCTTATTATCTCAATTTGATCGGTTCTACAAAAACTCTATTGATGCCTAAAATTTATTATCTACTACACAGATAAAAACAATGAATCTGAAACAAAAATATTATTAAGTCGTCTTTGTTAAATTGAATTTTTACGTTTTACAATTTTTTTCTTTTTATGGGCTAGGGTTCCTTAAAACTATAAAATGAATGCCTAGGGTTGCCTCTATTGTAACCTTTTTTTAATACTTCATCATAATAAAACATCCTAGCACCCAATAAATGTATGATTAAGCATTAGTTTAAGTCGGAACTACGTAAATTTTTGTGTCTCGTTCTTTTCTTGCTTATGATTATTTCTGTTCTTGGTTTGTTTTTTATTGTGTACGTTTGCTTGTCGGTTTGAGCGTACGATCCCCAGTAGTCTTCGAACCAAACCATATTAAACCAAAGAATTGAATTTCTCAATAGTTTTGTGTTAAAAGCAAGCTAGTCAAATCAAATTATTTTTACAACTTGCTAAATTTAATAGTTTGTAGACAAACAAAATAATTGGACCCCATTGGAAAACAGGGACGAAGAACTGAAGACCTGAAACTAATTAACTAAACTTGTTTTTGAATCTATGAAGCGGGTTTTTTGGAAGAAGATCTCAGAGATTCTATGTTGAGGTTTCGAACAGTGGAGATAGAGAGGAGTATAAGGATAAGAAGTAGGAGATTTTCAGCTTTTAATTGAAATAAAAAAAGCTGTTGTGATTCTTTGGGTTCTACCAGAAGATCAAGAGTTTGTGAAGATTAAGAATTCCAACAATAAAAATCATGGATTACGTGGAGATATTAAGTCATATTATATATCACACTATATACGTATGTATATGGGGCCTTTAGAATTGTGGAGTCTACATTGCCTTAATGGCCAGTTGGTAGGTCTCGACAATGATAAGTAATTATACATATTATATGCTTAATTTTTAATAGTGGAAATTTTAGGTCTCGTTGGAGGAGCAAATAGCAAAATTAAAAACCAAATTTGCTTACGTGGTGAGGGTTATAAGAACATTTCACTTTAATTCAACTTAAAATTTACCAAAATTTTTACTAAATATATAAAAAGTTACTAAAATTTACTAAAAATTACCAAAAATTTTACCAAATACACAAGTTGTCAAAAGTTATTAAAAATTTATATTTGTTTTACCAAACACACTAAAAATTTTCTTATCAAATTTATCAAAAATTAATAAAAATTGCCAAAAATTGTGACTTTTAAGCAAGATTTAGTCATGTACAAATATTTGTAATAAAGATCTGTTTAGAGTAATAAAAATTTTGAAAACAATAAAAAATGTTGAAAAACTCTAAAAGTTATTCACTTTTTATCGCACTACACGAATTATGAATTCACAATTTATCTCATTTTATCTCATTTTACCTCTTTTTTGCCACTCTAAAAACATCTAAAACATGGGACTTTTGTTAATTTAAATGGAAGTTTTAATTTTTTTGATTGATTACCAAACATATCAAATCATTTTCAGTCAATTTAATTACTCAATTTGTTTTTAGCAGACTTTTAGCTTAAAAATCAGTAGCCAAAACAGATCTTTTTTTTTTTCAAAGCAGGAAAACAAATAAAAATTGCTGGGAAGTTGATATCAAGTGAGAAGCTGAGCTCAAATGCCTAGTAAGAAAGGCTCAGATTCAAGCTTCTTTTGGCTCCATTCCCGCCGATTCACCTTGAGTCACCATAAAAAAGCTCGCTCGATTTTTTTTTTGGTGGCACAGAATTTAGCAACGCCAACCCCTCCACTGTCTTTCTCGCCAAGCCACTCTCAACCTTGTTGCCCCCAAACTGACTCGTTATTTACTCCTCTGTCCTCGATATTTCCCTCCTTCCCACCCCAAGTCCAATCAAAACCCCACACCAAACGCTCCTCTGTCCCTCTCTCATCTTCTTCTTCAGCTCACGCCACCATTTCAGCTCCTCTCTACGTTAGGAGCTTTGAATTCGTCCATGGAGAGAGCCGTTGTGCTTCGCTCTCTCTCATTCACTCCACTCGTCTGCACCAGGTTCTTCGCTCGCTCGTCCCACAAGCTCTGTCGCCTCCCTTCTCTCCCTAAACGGCACCGTTCCGTCCCCAACCTCCACAGGCGCTCTCTTCTTCGGCTAGTCTTACCAGTCTCACGGCCTTCGCTTCACTTGACAAGGCACTTCTCGAGTCTCTCTCCCAGAGCTATTGCCAGTCCCCCAACGCAGCCCTCTCCAGGTACTACCACTACTACGATCCTGATTCCGAACCCTAGCTTTGATTGGATGTTAGCTTTGTTGTAGCTGAATTATGGTTTTGTTTGTTCCTTGAAGGAGTTCTTAGTGCCGATGATGACGTCGCCGAGAAGCTTGGGTTCGAGAAAGTCTCGGAACAGTTCATTGAAGAGTGTAAATCAAGAGCGGTTCTTTACAAGCATAAGAAGACCGGCGCTGAAGTCATGTCTGTCTCGAACGATGACGAGAATAAGGTCTTTGGCATTGTTTTTCGCACCCCCCCGTGAGTATACAATCCGGATACTTCATTTGTGTTTGCATATACTTGAGTTGGATATTTGGCATTCAAGTTCAACTTGTGTGTTTATTATTGCTTGGGTTATATTGAATTTCCATAGTCGCTGGAGATTACTCTTTTTTGTTGCCAATGAATCCCTTTGTTTTGGAGTAGTTCAGGAGATGGGTTACTAATTTACTAGAATTTTGGATATGGATCCGCATTGAGACACTTGAAGTGGATGGGGCTATTGCTTTTTAGTAGAAATTGTGATGTCAGGAAGAGAGTCTAATAGGCATTTTTAGTTGGATAATTTGAAAAATGGCACAATGGTCAGTCTTCATGGTGCCATACAACAAATATCTTATGAATCTTTTGTTAAGTGTAATGTCCCTTGAAGTACTAGTTGGAAAACGTGAAAAGCTTGTTTTATAGAAGTCTTAACACTTTTTGGCCTGCCCATCTTATTAAAAGATGTGAACAAAAGAAAATCCATGATCAGATAACGTCCTTGTTTTGCTTGTGTTAAGTGGGTATGGATTTTAGTTCGAAACTAATAAAATACCTGGGCTATCCTTCAAGCAGTTTCTTGGAGAAACAGTGTTTCTTTGTTTTGTGAAACCTTGAATGAGGGGCAAATTTCAACATATTCTTCCTTAACATGTGGCCTTTTGATCCAAATTTACTTCTGCGATCTTCAGGATCTATATTTAATTTGTTTGGGCTTCTTATTTAATTGCTGTTGGGTTAAATCTTACCATTTTATTGTGTTGTAACTAACTTGTAAATGCAGGAAAGATTCAACTGGAATTCCTCACATATTGGAACACAGCGTATTGTGTGGTTCAAGAAAGTATCCTTTGAAAGAACCATTTGTTGAACTGTTGAAAGGGAGTTTACACACATTTCTGAATGCATTCACTTACCCTGACAGAACTTGCTATCCAGTTGCCTCCACAAATACAAAGGTAAAACTATCTACGAGGTTTCTATAATAGAGACGTGGACATTTTTCTCTTTTGGATTTAGTTCTGACATAAATGCTTTGTCATTATTTCCTAAACAGGATTTCTATAACTTGGTAGATGTATACCTAGATGCAGTCTTCTTCCCTAAGTGTATGGAAGACTTCCAGACTTTTCAACAAGAAGGTTGGCATTATGAGCTAAACAACCCATCAGAGGACATAACTTATAAAGGTTGTTTTCAATTATCTTACCCTCTTCCTTGTGCAGTATTTTGGATTTTCTGCTCTTATTGTGCTTACCTTTTCCTTCTAAACGAGTTTGAGGTCTACAACAGGTGTTGTTTTTAATGAGATGAAAGGTGTATACTCCCAGCCTGACAACATACTGGGCCGAGCTTCTCAACAGGCAAGTATTTTGATCTTGGTCATGAGGTATTTTGACACTTGGTAAATTGCAGAGACCTTGTTGAGCAGAATTTATGTTTAGTGGTTTTGAGTGTTGATGCCCTTTGCTAGCAGTATGCTGGGTTTGTTTTCCTTTCCAAAATGGTTCTATTATATTTATTAGTTCTCATTTTCTGTATCTTGAGCGTGTAAAGGAAGTTTGGTTTTGGCAATTGCTCTTTTTTCTTCTCTAATTTTTCAATAATACTTGGGAATTGTTGCACAGCTTTTAAATAGATTGGATCTAAATTTTGTATTTGTTATGTTTTATCTATTGATATCTCACAAGATTTGAGTAAAACATCTATATTTTTATAAATGTTGAATTTTATCCGTCACAGGCTCTTTTTCCAGATAATACATATGGCGTTGATAGTGGGGGAGATCCACAAGTTATTCCCAAACTCACGTATGAGGAATTCAAGGTTTGTTACATGTTATGGTGATTTATTTTGTCCCAAGTTTTCGTATAAAGGTTTTTGGTCCTCTGCTGGTTTGGACTTCAAATCTTCATCTTGTTTCTTTTTGTTTGCTAATACATTATCTGAATTTACAATGTGATTTGACCAGTATCCAATGAGAATTGGCAACTATTTTTTTCTCAAAAATATGCGTCTTGAAAATTTTTTTATGTATATGGCAATCAAATTTTTGATTAAAATACTCCAAATAGGGGTGGTTTAGACTTTATTTGATACTTGGTCTCTCATTTGAGTTGTTGTGATCAATCTAATGAACTCTTCTGTGCACAGATAGTAATGTGTATGCAATCATGTTGTAATAAATGTGAAACATGGATATGCTAACATGTTGGAGATATCCATCATTATGTTGTGGGTGTTGAAAGTTAACTTCGATAGTTTTAACTGCAAATGGTAGAATTCAAAAAATGTCTTTATTGATGTTGTGCATCATGTGTATTTTACCCTAGCAATGGATGTTGACTGCACCTGTCAACCTTGTGTTATTTATTCGTGGGCTTTATGCTGTTTATTTGTGTAAAAATGTGCAGGAGTTTCACCACAAATATTATCATCCTAGCAATGCAAGGATATGGTTTTATGGTGACGATGATCCCAATGAACGCCTTCGCATTTTGAGTGGTATTTTTCCTTGATCTAGTTACAAATAAAACTTTATCTCTTTATGTATAGCATTTGTAATTATTTATTTTAAACAAACTCTGCCATTTGTGTATCTCCTTAAATGGATATTGGACAATATCAACCTTGCAAATATGAGCAGCATCTAGGAAACCTGATTGGTCTGGCCGGTTGAGAGAGTAAGCAGTCACCTAAATTGTGTTTGCTTAAAGTGATTTTGGCATGTTGCATTAACATGTAAAGTACTATAGATGTAAATCATTGATATACTAAGATGTAAGATATATTTTATTAATTAATAGCCAATTTACTGCATTTATCTATTCCTTTTGTTAATGTCTTTAGAATGTTACATTTTGTTTTTGGGGAGGGGCGGTATGATTCCTTTTACAGTTTCTAATCTTATGTTTCGCTTTATACACCAAAATTGAACTATAAAACTGAGAGTGACATGCACTTCCAGTTCTGTACATGGTTTAGTGAAAATTCTTGAGAATTTAATGGATCTTTTAGCTATTGTAATCTAGTTCTTACAGCCTATGCATACACCACATTTCTATTTCTTTATAAATTTTTCTTAATGATGAGCAAGTCTAGGTCGCTGTGGAACTTAAATGTAGCATCTAATGCTTCTTTTTCCTTATACAGAGTATCTAGACGTGTTTGACGCAAGTTCAGCTCCCAGTGAATCAAGAATTGAACCGCAGAAACTATTTTCAGAGCCAGTCAGGATTGTTGAGAAATATCCTGCTGCTGAAGGTGGTGACTTGAAAAAAAGCATATGGTTTGCCTTAATTGGTTGCTACATGATAGGCCTCTAGAGTTGGAAACTGAGCTAGCACTGGGTTTTCTGGATCATCTAATGTTGGGTACTCCTGCCTCTCCTTTAAGGAAAGTCCTGTTGGAAAGTGGTTTAGGAGATGCCATTGTCGGAGGCGGGATTGAAGATGAGCTTCTTCAACCCCAGTTTAGTATTGGATTGAAGGGTGTCTCTGAAGATGACATTCAAAAGGTAGAAGAATTGATAATGAATACTCTTAAAAGTTTAGCAGAGGAAGGATTTGATGCAGATGCGGTGGAAGCATCCATGAATACAATTGAGTTCTCGCTTAGAGAAAACAATACTGGGTCATTCCCTCGTGGTTTGGCCTTAATGCTTCGCTCCATTGTAAGTGTGATTTGTGGTAATTTCTGCTTGCCTAATCGCATTCCTTTTTTCTTCATTTCTCATTTACTTCTGTTTTATTTTTTTAGGGAAAATGGGTATATGATATGGATCCATTTGAACCATTGAAGTATCAAAAACCACTGATGGACCTGAAGGCCAGAATATCTGAGGAAGGCTCCAAAGCTGTTTTTGCTCCTTTACTAGAGAAATTTATCTTAAATAACCCTCACCGTGTGACCATTGAAATGCAGGTCAGTGGTTTGGCCAAAAACTTTCAGTTATTGTGATGCTTCTGTTGTTATTTTATCAGGTAATGAGGTTCTTTTCTTTTTTTTTGGTGGGCAGCCTGATCCAGAGAAGGCTTCTCGAGATGAAGCTTCTGAGAGAGAATTTTTAAATAAAGTTAAGGCAAGTATGACTGAAGAGGACCTTGCTGAGCTGGCATGTGCTACGCATGAGCTGCGATTGAAGCAAGAAACTCCTGACCCGCCAGAAGCCTTGAAAACTGTACCAAGCCTTTGTTTAAATGACATTCCAAAGGAACCTATATTTGTTCCCACAGAGGTAATCATGTGCTAATTATGTTGCAGTTGAAGATCCAGTGTGGTTTGTCTCAGGGTTGGAAAACATGACTGAGCTGATGGACTTTCATTAATTAATCGTAGGTTGGGGATATAAATGGAGTGAAGATTTTGCAGCATGACCTCTTCACCAATGATGTGCTGTATACTGAAGTCATCTTCAATATGAGTTCACTGAAGCAAGAGCTTCTTCCTCTTGTACCACTTTTTTGGTGAGATGCCTTGAACATCTAATGACCGTTAATTTGTTATTCCTTAGTGATGTGTTGGACCCAATTTTAGGATTTTCCAATGTAAAATTTTCCTGGTAGTTTTGTTATTCGTAGCTTTTTTTTCAGTTCTATGGGTTTGTTTGGAGTAAGAAAAAATGAGATAAATTGAGATAAATTGTGGTTTGGGGGGAGTTCGTAATGCGTGCAGTGAGAGAAAAAAGTTGATGTGATATAAGTTAACAGAGATTTATGGAGATTTTTGGAGATTTTCAGCAAATTTTTGCAAACCAAACGGGCCCTATATTTGGTGGATAATGTTTTGAAGCTTTATTATTATACATTCATTCCCAAATCTCAGCTGAATCTTACAATTTGAAAAAGAAATGATAAAAAGGGAGGAAAAAGTCCACAGAGTTAACAATTGTGTGACGTGATATTGGTTGCCTCAAGTTGACAAAGGCTTCTCCGTATTACCGGACTTAGAAATAAAGAATCCTTTAGGCTGAAAAGTTGCTTTTTACATACTTTATGTAGTTGGTTAAGGGGTAGAAAGGAGGTGGAATTGGATGCCTTTTGCAATTTTGTAGATACTATGGAACTGTAACTCGACCTTTTGGTCTTTTTGTATCTTCTTGATGCTTTTATAAAATTTGATTACTTATTAAAAAATAAAATAAAATAAAGAATCCTTGTGGCCATTCAGCCAGTTTCATGCCCCTGTCATGGCTTTTCAAATATTCTCACAGCGATGATGGAATGGTTCCACTTTTGCCAACAGTCCCTCTGCAATCACTGGTTTCCACTTTCCAGCTTTTCAGGTCAAAGTCACTTGGCCAATATTACCTCATCTTGATTTCTTTTAAACTGATCCTACTTCATTATTGGTGCTCTAGTTTATTTTTGGTAGGTATGACGCTCTAGTTTCTTTAATTCTTTCTACTGTCTTTCAAGTCATTCATCGCGACATTAGTTTGATCATACTCACTTATAGAAATTTTTCTTCTTGATCACTCAGCAGTTGGTCCTTTGCAGCATATCCCTCCTAATGGTTGTTCATATAATTTCCTTCTAAATCATGCATCCTCACCAATCCTTGCATAGGTGTGTGGACTAAGTGAATAGAATTGTTTTGTTATGTTTGTGAGTGAAAGTCATGGCACCTTGTGTGCCACAAATCAGGTCACCTAGCTGGCACTCTCATCCATCCTTTCTTAATCTGCCATATTTTTCTGTAGGGTTCTTGTATGCTTTCTTAAATAGAAAAACATCATGGGAATGTCCTAGTTTTTTATTTTATTTACTAAGGCTTTTGTAGGTCACCCATGAAAATAATATTGATGTGAATCCAACTATTATTTTATTTTTTTAAGATTTTATTTTATTTTAGGGAAGATTTTGTTTGAGGATTTATTTTAAGTAGGATTTGTTAGAGATTTTATAGGATGCTTATTTTGGATTTGATTTGATCCTTAGTTGTCTTAAGGATTTAACATCTCCTATTTAAAGGCTTGAGATTGTTAGGATGTGGCATTCTTTGAATTGAAAAAATATCGAATGACACTGTTGCTATTGTTCTTCCATCTTTTCTAATCTTACTTCTTCTTGTTTTGACCTTCACTTCTTCTCTTAGTTTGATTTCTTATTTTTCTTTAGTTTAATCTTGTTTGTCCTGCATCAAATTTGGGATCAGAGCAAATTGATCCAGTACCATCGATGAAATTAGAGAACCTACTCACCAATGCTCCAGTTGACAATGGGTGTCTAAATGCACTCGACCTAAATGCACTTGACCTCAGCTAATCGATGACCTAACCCGATTCCGATGATCGTCGCTGCGCTAGTTGCCGACGATCTCGACCTAAACCCTTCGTCCTTAGATTAAAAAAAAAAAAAGAAGTCAGTGGCGTTGAGATTTCCCTTCAACAGTAGCTAACAATCTCTAGAAGGATTCTAGCTCTAATCCTCTACGTTAGCAACCCAAGCCACTGGGACCCCTATCGATTGAGGACGAGGTGTGCTGACCACACCAGAAGCCTTTCTGTCCAAGCTCGACAAGTGCCCAGCACCAACGAACGTAACCTAGGACCCAGCTCTGAAAATTGATTTGTAGCTTTACTGATTTGGAAAATGGGAATATCTAATTAGGGATTGAGTCGAGCCGAGCTTTGACTATTTCGAGCTCAGCTCGAGCTATTTATATCAAGCTTGAGTTCGGGTTGATCTTTTATATAGACTTGAGCTTAAGTCGCTAAAGAAGAATTTAGACTTGAGATTGGCTCGTGAGTAGTTAAGTTAAATCAAAACAACATCATTTTAGCCTAAAATGTATAAATAAATATTATAAAAATATAATAAAAATATAATTAAAAATATAAAAATATATAATATATATATTATTTTATTAAGCCTTCTCGCAAGCTTTCGAGCCGTGCTTGTTTAGGCTCAAGATCGAGTTAGAATGTGAGTGAGTTACAAATTAAGTTTGATTTGAACTCGTTTTATTCACAAACTTAGCTCGAGCAGAGCTTTTTTGAGCAGAGCTTTTTTGAGCTAAGCTTGAATAACTCGCGAATAGTTTGATTTGTTTCCATCCCTATATCTAATCCGTGATTTGGATATCCTATTTTCATATATTATTTTATTTAGAAGTGAGATATCTCATTCCATCCTTGGACGTTTTAACCCAATTTTCAAAATCAGGATAGGGACATCTTGTTTCAGTATTATGATAACTTATTTCAGGACAAGGATACCCTATTCCAGAAATCCAGGATACTTCAAGGACACATTAGGACGCTTTCAAGTCATTTCAAGGTAGTCTAGGATATTTTTTTTGGGGCCACTTTACATCAAACCAGGTGCACTTGTACCTCTTCCCTCTCTTGGTATTATACTTTGTGAATTTGAATAGCCTCATTTTGTTAGTGTCGTGTTTTTTGTCAATCCCTATTTGTTATCATAATCCCTATTTGTCTCCACTTGCTCCAATTGTTGCTATTCATCCCATTTGATTAATTGCCTTCTATTGGAAAGACAAAGGGCTACTTTGTCCTCAACTTTTGATTGTGATTCTAACTAGATCATGGAATTAGTAACTAATATTAGAACCTCTCTTTTAAAAATTTTAAATGACAAATTAGCTTTACTGGTTGCATTAATTTGGATTTTAACAACCCCCCCCCCCCAAAAAAAGGGGGGGGGGTTTCCTTGATCAAAATCATATTTTCGCTTGAATTATTGTGATCATTCACTTGCATTAGTTGTTTATTGATTTCATCATTGCCAGTTGAGTTAGTGTTGCATGCAATTGTGTCGTGGTCGTCTTATTTCCTATGGTATGTCTAATCGTAAGATGTATCCTCCTGAAGATAATGATCGAGTAGCCCAGATCCTTGAGGGGCTACAAAATCAATTAATGGCACTCCAAGCCGAAATGACTGTTAATCGTCATGACACCTAGGACTTACTTCATGGAGTAGTAAGTCTTGAACAACGCCACCATCCATCGGACATTGGCTATTTAGATGTGCCCAACAATCTAAATTGTCATGATAGAAGGATTGTAGAGTGCCACATAGGCATAATCTTGTTCATAGGGATCGTGAAAGAGACCGTGGGATTTATGACCCTGAAGATGATGCCCATCTTCGTCAAGAGGAGTGTCTCTTTAAGAACATTAAGTTAGATGTCTTTAGTTCTGATGGTCTTTAAGATCCTGTCAATTTTAGCTAGTGGATTATAGATATTGACCGGTATTTTAATTGGTATAGGTTTGCAGAGGAAAGAAAAGTAGAGTTTGCGAGCATGAAATTGTCTAGTAATGCTCAGTTGTTTTAGGAGTGTGTTGATGATCTCTTGGCTAAGTGCCATGCACCCCTAGCTCGAATATGGGAAGAAATTAAGCACTGCCTTCGGGAGAAATGCCTCCCTAGATCATATAAGATTAACTTATTAGACCAATGGAATAATCTTAAGCAAGGCAATAGATCTATGACTGAGTATGTGACTCAGTCAGATGAATTTAGAATGCACTGCAATATCATAGAAGATGAGTCCATGACCTTGACGTGTTACTAGTCTTGATCATGCTTACACCAATCTCGATCATGACTCAGTTAGATAAATTTAGAGGTGTTACTAGTCTCGATCTTACACAATGAGTTGGTTACCAAGTGTCCTAGTTGACCAAGTTTAGGTAGTTGTTCTACCTCATACTAAGTTTCCCCTTTGAACCCTAAGTCGGTGTTAGGTCCCCCTGCAGTTAATAATCCATCATTGAATGAAATTAAAGATAAGGGAACCATGACTAATGCTCCTAGGAATTATTTTTGTGCAGTGATTCAATTGTGATGGTCTTGGTCATGTGTCCGCTAATTATCCTAGGAGAGCTTGGTTATCGAAGAACATTCAGGCCAAATTGTTGCTTCTTGTTCTACCTTCTCTCTCTCTCTTCTTCTCTTAACTTGATTACTTATTTTACTTTAATATTGTTTGTCCCATATCAAATATCCTTTATCAATCTCCTTAGTGTGAAGTCAAAACTGATTTTCATTTACCTTGTTTCAGGTCTTAGTCCTGCTCAATCAGTTTGTCATAGATAATTCCAATGTTGTTAAAATCGGGATTTTACCTAAAATCGATCGAGGGGTTGTAAAATCGAATCGTAAAATTGTAAGATTTTACTTACAACTTAATTTTTGAAATCATAGTCTGTATAACATAATATTTTAACATTTAGAACTTTCAATTTGTACAACCATGTCGTTTGAGTGGAAAAACACTCACTTTATGACTAGTAATGTGGGTTCGAATCCCACTATGATCCTTCTATTAATTCACTAAAAAATAAAATATAAAAAAGTAATATAAAAGAAAAAATTTCAAGATTAAGATGAAAATATATTCTACAACACAAACTTGAAAGTCTAAATCTTAAAGAAAATAACAAAAGTCTTCCAAACACACAAGTTACACAACCAACAGAATTTTTACTGGGTCTCTCTTTGCTCGTCCTTCGTTTTTCCTTCGCGCGGCTGCCCAGGCTTGCACATAATCCACAGATTAATTGCTTTTTACAGTTAGTCTTCTTCTGGCCGTCTGAGGGTTTTAACCCAATTTGACTTTTTACGATTCTACTCCTCGTAATTAGTTGTAACTACAAAAAAAAGCCTTAACTTTTTAAAATCGTTAAAATCGTAAAATCGTAAGTAAAATCGGGATTTTATCGATTTTACCTCATAAAATCTCTTTTTTACCGATTTTACCCCAAAAACCGATTTTGAAGTGATTTAAAAGGTCTTGTTCTGTAACATCGTAAAATCGTACGATTTTACGATTTAAATCGCGATTTTAACAACATTGGATAATTCAAGAGAGTTCGGTGGTTAAACTTTGGCTTAAACCATCTAGACAAACCTATGAACCTGGACTTTGAAATTTGAATGCCAAAATGATAGCGACAAAACAATAAATAAAGGATAAAGAAAAGCATGTCACATACTTGTTTAACTATTTGGCTAATTGACTAATTTGACTGAGATATTTTGCCAATAAAAAAAAAAAAATTTAAACTTCTGCTACTTATATTGCTTGACAGTCAATCATTGCTGGAGATGGGTACGAAAGACATGGATTTTGTGCAACTTAATCAGTTAATAGGAAGGAAAACTGGAGGAATATCAGTATTTCCTTTCACATCATCAATACGGGGGAAGGAAGATCCATGCAGCCATCTAATTGTCCGGGGAAAATCCATGTCAGAGCGCACTGAGGATTTATTTAACCTGGTATATCATTCTTTTCAAGTTTTAGTTTTTAATTTGTGATTCCATTATTATACTTTCATAATATATAATCTTAAGTGATACGGCAAATGGATTCTTGAGTTAATTGTTGTACGGGGTCATTATAACTTGGTAGTCCTCTATTTAAATTAATTTATCCCTTAAGGTTTGGTGTACTAATGTGACTGTTCCATTTTTTCTATTTTCAATTCTTGACAAATAATATTTTTACCTATTAGGCTATTCCTCAATCATGTTTGGCTCTTTTCTGCCTTTCCACAATATCATCAAGAGATAGCCTCTAGTATGACCCATTGAGTTTTGGTGTTTTGTACTCGTGAATCCTTGAGATTTCACGAGAGCCACATTGTTCAATCATATATGGCTACACTGCAAAGTAATATGTCATGCACTAGTATCTAATTTTGGATGCTCAGTCACTTCATATCTTTCTCATGATTTTATTTCCTTATTTTATTTCTGTATACATATAGCTACATATGAATACATTGCTTACCAATGATGTTCAGGGCCAATGTAACATATGGGTCTGCTTAATGTGCCTCCTAAATGTGAATACTAATTCATTCTTAATGATTCGAAACTATGCATAAGATTTACTTTGTTTGTACTCAATTCCATTTCATCTTTTTTCTCTCGTGGTTTTTCCACTGGCTGAAGCAGGTTGGATGGGTTGCTGCCTGTTCTATTTCATGTGTCGATCTCCAGGGTAGTGTTGATAACTGGACTTCTTATGTAATTTTTAACTAGTTTCTTTGTACTGTACTTGGTAGAGGTTGTACTATTCACCCCTCCTTCGAAAGGAGAACAAAGCAACAAGATAAAAAATGTTTTCAATGTCTTTGTGGTGGTGGCAATATTCTTTACAATTTGGTACTTTTTTTTTTTTTGGGTGAGAATGTGTATATATAAGCTAGAAGCAGTACACATCTGATGCATTTCATAATTACCTCTTTATATTATGGGTAGTTGAGGGTATAAAAGTTAAAAAAAAAAATATTGGTGGTTATAAAACATGATAGTGAAATTACTTGTTAAGAAGGTAGGTTTTAAAAATTTACTTACAAACCTTTTGAAATCATAAGTAGCTAAAAGGGTGTTAATAGAAAAACAATACTTACAAACCTTTTGAAATCATAAGTAGTTAAAAGGGTGTTAATATAAAAACAAAAGAACTTCACCAAATTGAGTGGTTTCACCAAATTTAAGGCTTCACCAATTACCCCAGTGTTTCTGTATTATAATAGTATAGATTTTGTTATCTCAAATAATTATTTAAAATTTTATTTTTGTAATGTACTTGCCAGAAAAATATTATATAGGATAATGTATGGGATTGGATATAATGTGGAACTAATTTTTTATGTGGGATTATTTTGTTAGTGTTTGGTTGCTGAGATATAAAATGGGGTAAGAGATGTGATTTGATAGAAGATGTGACAGGAAATGATTTTGGACCTTTAGATTTTGGTGGGAATCAATTCCGGGGGTGGCGGATATGCCATCCCACCCCCATGGTATTCCTATGGTCTGGCTTTTATTGTGTCACCGTGGATAGGTTCTTAGCTTGTGTTATTTGTTTTTCAGATTACCATGACATTGTACTTGTTCAATGCTCCCTGTGAACCTTCACTTGTATTAATATTACTGCTGTGCATTCTGATTGAGTTTGTAACTTATTCTTTGATTGAGCAATAGCCTGCAGATAATTGACCGAGGAGCTCGTATTTATTGGTTGATTGTAGGTAAATTGCATTCTTCAAGATGTTCAATTCACAGACGAAAAGCGGTTTAAGCAGTTTGTTTCCCAAAGCAAAGCAAGAATGGAGGTATCTATTTTAGTCCTGGAACATATTGTCATTACTAGTGTATGCTATTAATTTTTAGTTACTTAATTCCATAGCTCTTTCATTTTCAGAACCGATTAAGAGGCAGCGGTCACGGTATTGCAGCTGCCAGGATGGATGCAAAGTTAAATGTTGCGGGGTGGATTTCTGAACAGATGGGTGGCGTTAGGTTAGCCATATGGACTGTTCTCAATTCTGATGCAGACAACAATTGAAAGTAAAGAAAGAATAGAGAGAAAGCAAGAGAAAGAAGAAAGTAGAGAAGAAGAGAAGAAGAATTAGAAGAAAAGAGGGGAAAGAAAAACCAGCCACCAATATTATTCAATCAATCAAATCAATCCTCCTGTTAACCCTAATTAGGGTTTAAATAGAAAATCATGGGCCTAACACAAAAAGCCTAAAATAAAATAAACCGATACTAAAATAACCCAAAAATAAATGGGTCCAAATAACCTCTAATAATAAACTCATTATTAATAAAACCCAAAACAAATGGGTGCAAATAATAAATAATAATAATAATAATAATAATAATAATAATAATAAGAAATAAATTTAAAATTGATGTCCTCATCAACTCTCCCGGGCTGATAAGAACTTGGCTCTGTCTAGTGAAAACCGAACCAAGGCCTTTGTCAGTCAATCACCTAGCCACAGGCTAAGGTGCTGTGCTACTGTCCTCCGACGCTCGTAGACACGCGTGAGAGGTAATGTAACCCTGGTATGGCTCGCTGCTGGAGAAGAAAGATCCTGCTGACTACGATAAAACTCCAAAGAATCAGGATCAATGCGCTGCAAAATGTCACTGGATATCCAAGTACAATCAGGATCGGGTCGGCCCACCCAACGAACCAGATAGCGCTGAACCGGTCATTCCTTGGTAAAAACAACCTGGTCACTTATAATAGTATCAATTTTATCTGTGTGTGAGAAATTAACAGGTGTTGATGTAGGTAAGAAATAGGCTCAGGGACAGAATCAAGCTCATAATTGGTTTCATGGTTAGGTTCAATACAGTCATGGTTGGGTTCAACTGGAAAGGACACAGGCTCAGGGTTAGGCTCATTTGGAGAAGAAGCAAAAGGATTAACTGGGATAATAGTTTGGCCTTTATAAGCAACTAGGTCCTCAACATTAAATGTAGAGCTAAAACCAAATTCTGGTGGAATATCAATAATATAAGCATTTAGACCAGTTGATGCGGAACAACAATTGAAAGTAAAGAAAGAATAGAGAGAAAGCAAGAGAAAGAAGAAAGTAGAGAAGAAGAGAAGAAGAATTAGAAGAAAAGGGGAAAGAAAAACCAGCCACCAATATTATTCAATCAATCAATCAATCCTCCTGTTAACCCTAATTAGGGTTTAAATAGAAAACATCATGGGCCTAACACAAAAAGCCTAAAATAAAATAAACCGATACTAAAATAGCCCAAAAACAAATGGGTCCAAATAACCTCTAATAATAAAACTCATTATTAATAAAACCCAAACAAATGGGTGCAAATAATAATAATAATAATAATATAATAAGAAATAAATTTAAAATTGATGTCCTCATCAACTCTCCCGGGCTGATAAGAACTCGGCTCTGTCGTGAAAACCGAACCAAGGCCTTTGTCAGTCAATCACCTAGCCACAGGCTAAGGTGCTGTGCTACTGTCCTCCGACGCTCGTAGACACGCGTGGGAGGTAATATAACCCTGGTATGGCTCGCTGCTGGAGAAGAAAGATCCTGCTGACTACGATAAAACTCCAAAGAATCAGGATCAATGCGCTGCAAAATGTCACTGGATATCCAAGTACAATCAGAATCGGGTCGGCCCACCAACGAACCAGATAGCGCTGAACCGGTCCTTCCTTGGTAAAAACAACCTGGTCACTTATAATAGTATCAATTTTATCTGTGTGAGAAATTAACAGGTGTTGATGTAGGTAAGGAAATAGGCTCAGGGACAGAATCAAGCTCATAATTGGTTTCATGGTTAGGTTCAATACAGTCATGGTTGGGTTCAACTGGAAAGGACACAGGCTCAGGGTTAGGCTCATTTGGAGAAGAAGCAAAAGGATTAACTGGGATAATAGTTTGGCCTTTATAAGCAACTAGGTCCTCAACATTAAATGTAGAGCTAAAACCAAATTCTGGTGGAATATCAATAATATAAGCATTTAGACCCACCCGTTTTAAAATTTTGAAAGGACCAGCACTACGAGGATGCAATTTGGAACCGGGCCCAGATGGACGCCGTTCCGAGCGAATTCGAACCATAACAAAATCCCCAACATTAAATTCAATATGTCTTTTATGTGCGTCAGCTCGAAGTTTGTAAGATGCATTACTCGCTTCAAGTTGTTTGTTGATCTCAATATGCAAATCATGTAAATGTTGTGCAAAAGACTCAGCAGTCATAGACACAGGGGAATGCATAGACATGGGAATCAAGTCTAATGGTTTCCTAGGTTTGTAGCCATGCACAACCTCAAATGGACTCATACCTGAGGACCTATTGACAGAACTATTATAAGCTAGTTGGGCCACAGGGAGGATTAGATCCCAGTTCTTAGGGTTTTCTTTGACCAAACATCTCAAAAGGTTTCCTAAACTACGATTGACTACCTCAGTTTGGCCATCTGTTTGAGGATGGTAAGCAGCAGAAAAGTTTAATTTAGTACCAACCAAGTGCCACAAGGTCCTCCAAAAATGACCAGTGAAGCGCACGTCCCTGTCAGACACAATAGTCTTAGGAAGGCCATACAACTTAACAATCTCATCAAAGTACAACCGTGCAACCCTAGAAGCATCAGAGGTTTTACTACAAGGAATAAAGTGGGCCATTTTGGAAAAACGATCCACAACAACAAAAATGGAGTCGTGCTTTTTAGGAGTGCGAGGAAGACCAAGTACAAAATCCATGCTCACATCTTGCCACGGACAACTAGGGACAGGAAGGGGTGTATAGAGGCCAGTGTTTTGCTTCTTCTGTTTGGCTAACTGACAAGTGCGACACTGACTAATAATTCTAGCCACGTCTCTTTTCAAACTAGGCCAATAAAATTGACGCTCAACTTCCTCTATAGTCTTATTACGCCCAAAATGGCCAGCGAGACCACCTGCATGAGTCTCCCAAACTATGAAATCACGGACGGACGTCCTAGGGATGCATAATTTATTAGCTTTAAAGAGGAAACCATCCTGAAGACGAAAGTCACTAGAAGGGTCAAATCGGCCCTCAAGCACTGGCACATAAATGTTTTTAAAGTCAGAGTATCAGATGTAATCTTCTTTAAGCCTTTCAAATCCTATGACTTTAACGCTCATAGCAGTTAACAACGAAATGCGTCTACTTAAAGCATCAGCGGCTAAGTTCTCAATTCCTTTCCTATGTTTTAAAACAAAAGAATAGGCTTGTAAATACTCACTCCAACGACCATGCCTATAATTAAGCTTTTTTGAGAGTTAAGATACCGTAAGGCTTCATGATCAGAGTAGAGTACGAACTCCCGAGGGAGTAGGTAATGTCGCCAATGTCGTAAAGCCTGGACTACTGCATATAGCTCCTTGTCATAGGTAGAGTATCTTCGCTTAGCCTCACCTAGCTTCTCACTAAAATAGGCAATAGGGTGACGCTCTTGGCTAAGAACACCACCTATACCCACACCTGAAGCATCACACTCTACCTCAAACACTTTAGAAAAATCTGGAAGACGCATCACAGGGGCCTCTGATTTTCTTCTTTATAGCCCTGAATGCCCTAGCAGCTTCTTCCGTCCATTTAAAATCACCTCCTTTCATACATTCCGTTAAAGGAGCCATGATCGTGCTAAAACCCTTGATGAAACGGCGATAGAAAGAGGCTATCCCATGAAAACTTCGAACATCATGAATGGATGTAGGTTCGGCCCAATCTACAATAGCCTGAATTTTCTGGGGTCAGCAGCAACTCCAACAGAGGAGACAATGAAACCTAAGAAAGAAACTTTATCAACAAAGAATGAGCATTTCTTCCGATTAGCATATAATTTTTCCTTCCTAAGAACAGAACAAACCTGAGATAGGTGATCCACATGTTCCTCTTTAGACTTACTGTATACAAGGATGTCATCAAAATAGACACTAAGAATCGTCCCAAAAAAGACCGAAGTGCCTGGGTCATGACTCTCATAAAAGTACTAGGGGCATTAGAAAGTCCGAAAGGCATTACCAACCACTCATAAAGACCGTCCTTCGTCTTGAAGGCTGTCTTCCACTCGTCTCCTGGCCTAATCCTAATTTGGTGATACCCACTTTTAAGATCTATCTTAGAAAAAATTGTGGCACCTGCCATCATGTCTAGCATGTCATCTAACCTAGGAATGGGGAAACGGTATTTCACAGTGATCTTATTTATGGCTCTACTATCGACACACATCCTCCAAGAGCCATCTTTTTTTGGCGTCAAGAGAGCTGGGAGCACAGGGGCTCAGGCTTTCACGGACAAACCCTTTATGAAGGAGTTCACCTACTTGTCGCTGTAGTTCGGCATGCTCGTAAGGATTCATCCTATAATGAGGTAAGTTCGGGAGGGAGGATCCTGGAACAAAGTCTATGGCATGTTGGATGTCACGCAGAGGAGGCAAGTGATCAGGTAAATCCTCAGGGAAAATATCTTGAAAATTTTGAAGTACCTGATGGGTCTCTTCAGGAACTAGAGGCTGAGAATCTGAAGAAACTTCTTTAATGATGACTGCAAACACAACAGACTCCCTAACAACTCACGCTCAAATTCTTTTGGGTAATTATATGCAACCCTTTTGTCTCCACAACTTTCTTTTCCCTGTGGGGATCAACAGGCTTGGGAGGCAGAGGGTTGAGGTGAATTTTCTTTCCCTTAAATACAAAAGAACATGAGTTTGTGCGACCGCGAATGGTTACATCCATATCAAACAACCAAGGTCGTCCCAGAATTATGTGACCAACGTCCATAGGGATTACGTCACACCAGATATGGTCTTTATACTCAAGAAACTGAATAGGCACCAAGCAGCGTTCTTTCACTGCTATAGATGAGGTATCAACCCATGAAACATTATAGGGATTAGGGTGAGGGATGGGTTTCAACCCCAGGCGGGAGATGGTACTCGCGGAAACAACATTGATGCAACTCCCACTATCAATGATGACTTTACAGGGTTTACCATTGATCTTGATAAATGTATGAAAAATAGAATGACGACGCCAATCATCAGCCTCCTTAGGCTGTGTTAGAGTACAACGTACTACACCTAATCGTGGGTATCAAGGCTACCATATGAAAGATCAACATGGGCGGGAAGGGTGGAACTTCTAATGCAGGCTAGAATAGTATCACCACAGTCGTCCTCTAAATCACCAAAGTCCTCAAGATTAGGTTCATACACTTGTTCTTCTAAGTGGTCATCATCAATGTGCCCTGAATGTTCTCCAATAACTAAGGCTTTCTTTGGACAGTTAGCGGACACATGACCAAATTCCCTACAATTGAAACATTGCACACGGGATGAGTTCCTTGGGGCATTAGTCATTGTACCTTTTCCTTTGTTCTCATTCAATGATTGAGTACCAGGTGGAGGGAGACCTAGAACTGACTTAGAGTTTGAAGAGGAAACTTGGTGTGAGGAATAATTACTATGGAAACTTGGTCTACTGGGACCCTTGGTAATCAACTCATAGTCCTGAACTAAGGTGTAAGCATGATCGAGAGTGGTCACACCTCTAAGAACAAGTTCTCTCTTGAGGTCATCGTGGAGGCCTTGTCTAAATCTACTCAAGGTCATGGACTCATCCTCTATGATATTGCACCGCATTCGAAATTCATCAAATTGAGTCACATACTCAGTTACAGACCTATTTCCCTGCTTAAGATTATTCCACTGATCTAGTAAATTAATCTTATACGATCTAGGTAGGTATTTCTCTTGGAGGTGGCGTTTCATTTCATCCCAAGTTCGAACAGGGGGCGTGTGGCGCCTCGCCAAGAGATCTTCAACACTCTCCCAAAATAGCTGAGCATTACCCGATAATCTCATACTCGCAAACTCCACTTTTCTTTCCTCTGTGAACCTATACCAGTTAAAATATCGATCCATATCTCTAATCCACTGGCTAAAAATGACAGGATCTAGTCGACCATCAAAAGTAGGGGCATCTAATTTAATATTTTTAAAGAGACGGTCCTCTTGACGAGATAGGCCTCATCTTGAGGACCAAAATTTCCACGATCTCTCTCACGATTCCAGGAACAAGATTACCTAGGAGGTACCCTATCCTCTCTTCTACCGCGTGATTCAAATTGCCAGGCACATCCGAAAGGTCACCATCCGACAGACGGTGGTATTGTTCCAGGGTTGTTACTCGATTAAGTAATTCCTGGGTAGCCTGACGACTAGTATTCATTTCAGCATGAAGTGCCGTTATTTGAGTTTGTAGTCCCTCAAGAATTTGAACTATTCGATCATTACCTTCGGGGGTACTCATCTTACTAATAGGTGAGCTATGGGTGAGAATACGACCACTACGCAATTGCATGCAACACTAACTCAACTAACAACTATTGAGATCAATAAACAACTCCTTAATGCAAGTGAATGATCAAAAATTTCAAGCCAAATGTAATTTTTAATTTTTTTTTTTTGTTGGGAAACTTGTTAAAATCCGAATTCAATGTAATGCAACTAGTAGACTAATTTATCTTCCAAAAGTTTAAAAGAGAGGTCTCAACACTAGTTATTAAATCCCACGAATTAGTCAAGCTCACAATTAAAATTGAGGGCAAAGAAACTTTTTTTTTTTTATAGCCAATTAATCAAATAGGAAAGGTGGCAAAATAATATTAAAATGCTATGGATGTAAAGAACAAATAATATGAAGGTGGTCTCGGTAAAGTAGATCGGAGGCTAATAAAATTTGGTTCAATGTCTATTATAAGTTATAGGTTGAGTAGCAAATAAAGGATTTTAAGGTACTACACAGATAAAATAATACTATTAAAGTGCATAGATTGTAATACCAAAGGAGAGGTGAGGAACAAGTGCACCTGATTTGATGTAAAGGGGCCCCAAAAATGTCCCGAGTGTCCAAAAAATGTTTCGGAGTGTCCTGAAGTGTCCTGGAAGTTGCCGGAGCTTCGCCGGAGTGTCGCCGGAAAATTCTGGGGTCACCGGAGAGGTCGCCGGAGGGAGGTGATTCCGGCCGGTGGTGTAGGTCGCCGGAGCTGGTTGTAGCCGGAAATGTACGAAAGTGTATACGAAAGTCTTGAGGGTGAAGATGCGTACGCCAACGGCAGCGGCTAGGTTTTTTTTTTTTTTTTTTCTCACGGCTGAAAACGGATTTGATATTTTTCTTTTGCACCAGGGATTCGCTCTGATACTAAGTTGATGCGGAACAACAATTGAAAGTAAAGAAAGAATAGAGAGAAAGCAAGAGAAAGAAGAAAGTAGAGAAGAAGAGAAGAAGAATTAGAAGAAAAGAGGGGAAAGAAAAACCAGCCACCAATATTATTCAATCAATCAAATCAATCCTCCTGTTAACCCTAATTAGGGTTTAAATAGAAAACATCATGGGCCTAACACAAAAAGCCTAAAATAAAATAAACCGATACTAAAATAGCCCAAAAACAAATGGGTCCAAATAACCTCTAATATTAAACTCATTATTAATAAAACCCAAAACAAATGGGTCCAAATAATAATAATAATAATAATAATAATAATAAGAAATAAATTTAAAATTGATGTCCTCATCAAATTCATTTGAATTACATGTTTGACTGTTTTGTTTCAGCCTTTTGTTTAAATGTATATTCGAACGAGACAGGAAATGTCGTATGGAATGCAAGATACATAACATTCATAGTTCATTATTATTATTATTATTATTATTATTTTGAAATTTATAATAAACTTTTAGGACCTTTGCATTATTTTCTCACACACTAACTTGAATGTTTGAAATAAAGTTATTTAGTGGTTTTAACTGTCATAATTTGATTCTAGCATGGATTATTTCTTAAAGGTTCCAAGTTCATATCATGTCTCTTAACTGTTAAAAACTATGATGAGGTTCAACTTTTAGATAAACATTTCACCTTTTACTTTGGTGTGTTTACAGTTACCTGGAATTTCTAAAAGCTCTTGAAAAGAAAGTTGAGGAGGACTGGGACGGAATATCTTCATCTCTCGAGGAGATCCGCAGGTCCTTGATTTCAAGAAAAGGTTGCTTAATAAATTTGACCGCAGATGGAAAAAATCTAATGAAATCAGAAAAATTTGTTAGCAAATTTCTTGACTTACTTCCAAGCGCTTCCCCAGTTGAACCAGTTACCTGGAATGCTCGACTTCCTTCAATAAATGAAGCTATTGTGATACCTACACAGGTAAAATATACAACTATTGCCCAACTGGCTTGTTATTTTGTTTTTCTTCTCTATTGACATTGGACCTACAAACATTGCTGTTGCTCATCTTCTATTGATGTCAACTAGACTAAACCGAGTATTAACAGATTTTGCCACTTTCTATGTTTTTACAGGTCAATTATGTTGGAAAAGCAGCTAATATCTATGAGACTGGTTACGAACTCAAGGGGAGTGCATATGTTATTTCAAAATATATTAGTAACACATGGTTGTGGGATCGTGTACGTGTTAGTGGTGGGGCTTATGGAGGTTTCTGTGATTTTGACACTCACTCAGGTACAATTTTGTGTTGATGTGTTTGCAGATGATTGTAACTGTTAATTCCAGCTTTCTTACTTTCTGGATTTGCTTGTTTTAGGGATCTTCTCATTCTTATCTTATCGAGACCCAAATTTGTTAAAGACACTTGATGTATACGATGCAACTGGTGATTTTCTGCGGGAATTGGAAATGGATGATGATTCTCTTACAAAAGCAATTATTGGGACCATTGGAGATGTGGATTCATACCAGCTACCAGATGCGAAAGGATACAGCAGGTAAGTCAGCAATATTATATATACATATATTTTGTGGAAGTCGCTCTCTCTTTCTATGTGTGTAAGGTCTTTTGCATGAGGAATATATTTTTTTTTTTTATTAAGATAAAGGTTAGGCGAGCAAAATAATGTTAGAGGAATATATATATATATATATATATATTTTTGGCAACTTAAAACTTCCATAGCCATCAGGCTGAATTCAAAAACCTCCCTCAACAATTAGACCTTACATTAACCTTCCGTATTTTGACATTTTGTAACAATTCCAGAAGGTAGTTTGGCCACCCTTTCAAACATCTTTGAGTTATTATTGGACAAGGATTTTCCAATGACAGATTGTTCGGAAGATTGAGGAGAGTTTGGAGTGGAATATTACTCTTAGGGTGTGTCTGTTGGTGTGATATAAGGTGGTGGATTGGATTGTAATCCGTGGACCCCACCTAATCCCATATTTGATTGGCAAAAGTAACCCTGGACATATAGTCCAGTTTAAACTGCTAATCCCCTAAAATGAGGGATATACAGTTGAAAAGAATAGGAATTTTAATTCAGTATATTGAAATGCATTGGTACAGGTTATATATACAGCTTTAGAAATAAAATTTTAGGAAATAATGACCTATACTTCGTATTCCTACAATCAAAGAATTAATTCCTAATTTAGCCGTAAAGGATCTTCCTTGACCTAGATTATAAATTAAATCTACAAGCTGTTCCAATCAGTCTAGGATCCTCAAGAATATTTTTCTGATTTTTCAACATATGCAATACCTAGGAGAGGTGTTATTGTATATCTCCCATTCTTTGGATTGTTTCACGCCAAGATCCAAAGGTCCAAAGTTATTTTCTGTCAAATCTCTTTTAGAATCGCATCTCTTATGCCACTTTATATCCCATCAACCAGCCACTAAAAATTAATCCCACATAAAAATTTAATCGCATATTATGTCCAATCCCATGTTTTATCCCATAATATTACTCATCTCCCATCATCCAATCCCTCTAATCAAATATAGTGCTAAGGCACAATTTGCATGATTTGGAGGTAGAATGATTTATTACTTTTCTGGGTATGCTAGAAGATAAGAAGCTGTGTAAAGGAGAGGACAAAATGTTAGGAATTTGCTTAAATTCACGCAAGTTTGAGGTGAAATTTTATTACCAAGTTTTGTGCGGGAGTAGAAGATTAATTCCCATTGAAGAGAATTTGGTGTAAAGGTGTAATTCTAAAAGTAGCTTTCTTTACCTGGTTCCTAGAGGTAAGGTTTTAACTGTCGACAAACTCTAGAGGAGAGATTTTGCTATGGCTAATCAGTGTTGTTTGTGCAAGAAGCAAGAGGAGAGGATTGATCACTTGTTTATTCATTGTGAATGGACGATGGAGTTGTGGATCCTAGTTTAACCTTGTTTTGGGATGGAGCAGGTGATTCTAAAGGACATTAAAGGGCTCTTTGGGTGATTCTAAAGGATTTTAAGGGCCTTTTTAACTATTTGTGGGGCTACGAAATGATTAAACGGGAGAAAAGTTTGGCAAGCAGTTCCGCTTGGCTTGTTTTGGACCGTTTGGTGAGAACGTAATCAAAGAACCTTCTGAGGATTATACAGACCTTTATTCTTTGATAAGATTTTTTTTTTTAAATATCAATTGTGTAGTTGGTTTAAGGGTGGTATACACATTGATATGGATTATTTTGTGAGTTTTATAGAGGGCTCGTTTTTGTAATGGGTTAGGGCATGTTGTACGGCATCTTCTTGATGCTTCTTTTTCTTATAGTTTTTTAATAAATTTTTCCTTTTTTGTTGTAAAAAAAAAAAAAGTTAAAGTCCTTCTATTAGTTAATTCGTCAATTGTTAGCAGAAAATGGTGGGGGAAGCCAAATTACTAGTGTTATCCAAATTTTACCTCTTTACCTCTTAACATGTAAACAATAAAAAAAGGAAGGCCTCAATGAATTCAACTAATTTTACAAAAGAAAGAGACTTTAAAGTTGTGAATATACATTTTGAAAAATTATGAATATATATACAATTTAAAGCCATTCAAGTCCATACATATTTATTCATATAGGATACGTTAAGGCTATGTTTGGTACGTGGGAATGGAATTGAATCCATTCCCACTTTAACTTATTCTCATGTTTGGTATCAAAAATTAAGTTGGAATATTATTCCATGGGAATAATCATTCCCACTTGAAGTGAGAAATGCATTCCGCAATTTTAGTGATGAAATAGTCATTCCATTGTAATCAAAATTTGATCCAAAAATTGAAAAAAATAAAAATAAAAAGCAAACAACTATTTTCTAATAAAAAATTTCTCTCGGTTACTCTCTTGGGTTGTAAAATGGCCATTTTACCTCTTAACGTTATTTTCGAATTGGATTTGAACTCGAGTTATAAAATGACTGTATTACCCCTAGGTTCGCCCCCCCTTCAAATTCATATTTCGGACTTTCGAAAGGCTAATAAAAATATTTATTCATATTACTTAATAACTAAACAAATGTTGATTCGATCCAAATTCGGGATGTAAAATGACAATTTTACTCCTGGGTTTGTTTTTTGCCCAAATTTGTATTTTGAGTTTCCGAAAAGGTTAAAAAATATTTATTGATGTGTTTTTTAATAATTAATAAAATTTCATTTTAATTCGAACTCAAATTATAAAATGACGATTTTACCCCCAAGCCCTTTTTAATTCAAATTCGCATTCTAAGCTGCATAAAAGGCTAAAAAATTATTCTTGACATATTTCTTAATAGTTAAACAAATCGTAACCCGATCTAAATTCAGACTATTTAATGATTGTTTTGCCCCTAGATCTGTTTTGGGGCTAAATTTGTATTTTTAGGCATTCTAAAGGGCTAAAAAATATTTATTAACATGTTTCTTAATAGTTATGAAAATTTTGGTCCAGTTCCAACTTAAATTATAAAATGACTGTTTTATGCATAAACTTTTTTTTTTACTTATATTCGCGATCTGAAAATAAAGTTTTTCTTATAATTTTGAAGAAATTAATATTAGTAGATTTCATTTTATTTAAAATATGTAATAAAATTATAAAATTTTGAATATTTATTCCATTCCCATTATTTTCATGTTGGCAACCAAACAAATGAATGGAATGAGCATTCTATTTTCATTCCCATCTGCATTCCATTCCCATCTTGCATTCCATTCCATTCTCACATACCGAACATAATCTAAGGTTGTTACTACCTAAAATTACTAGAGGGTCTGGAAAATCGAATCATAAAAACTGAATCATGGTTTTGACTGGGCATTTCATTTTGTAAACATACCTGTAAATACTCTGACGGGGCATTTTACTTTGTATATTACTAACTAATATTGCCAATTTGTCATTTCCATATAAAAAACAGTTAATTAGAGTTATAAGAAACTCATGTATTCCATATCTAAATGTCATTATAACATTATTCTTTCACAAACAATCAAACTCCATCAAAATGACAAAATAAGCTTACACATTACTAAAAACTGAATTAAAAAGGAAATTAAAAAAAATTAAAAAAAAAAAAAAAACAGAGCAATTGGTTTATGATTTACCATTCTATTTTACTATTTCAATTTCCCACCAATCATGATTTTACAATATTACCTCCCAAAATGATTTTTAATGTGATTCGACAAGTTTTTTTACCCTAACATAGTAAAATCGTCAATTAAAACCAGGATTTTAACAACATTGGGATATATATATATATAAACATAAATATGTACACTGGTTGATGCTGAAAAGTCAGTAAAATAATTTCAACCAGTAAAGGCATAACAACAAACAAAATATCTTATAATGTTAACACTTTGAATCAGTTTCACTAAGTAATCCAAATCTTCTGATTTCCTACCTAGCAAAAATTTGCAATCAATGGGTTTGAGCTATATTTCTTCACACGGCTAACTTTTGAATCTGATGGTTCTAGTACAATGGCAAATGTGCAAGGGTTAGTGATATGATTTTGACGCAAACAACTGGTGTGGCGATGAGAGGAGGGTTGGGTGTGTTGAAATGGTGAAAAAACATCACATATTTACTCTCATGTCGTCTTGTGCACCATTATTGGCAATTTTTTCTTCCGTTTAGTTCTCTCTTTTGTTCCACCTTTATGGTTTAGTAGATTCACCCACCTACCAATTTCAACCGCAATATATGGCCAAAATGACCAAATGTGCTGGCAATAGTTGCCAGACCAAATCGACAAATCTTGGTGCCCCTATTTCCATCATCAATCCACACGTCCGTATCCAAATCAACAAATCCCAACCACCTCCTTCACTAATAACTTACATTACTGTGTCTCATCCTTCATAGAGCATTGTTGTGTCTTGCCGTCCTTCACTGGCCTAGATTTGCAAACCCAATCTAAATCGATATTAAAAAAATATCGATTTGAATATTCACCATGTCCATCATGGAGTTTGACAAAGAATTGATGCTGCTGCGGCCGTTGTTTAACGTTAACATCTATTGCGGGGGAGGTTGTGGTGGTAGTTTGACTTTGGCAGAGATGCTGTGAGGGAGAAACAGGAGAAAGAGAAATGGAGTGGGCTGTGTGGGTTCTTTTTTATTATTATTATTTTTTCAAAACTAAAAATTTTATTGTTATTTTTATTTTTGAAATGGTGGCCTAAGAATAGTTGTAAGGTTGTCTATTGCAACCTGGGGTCATAGGTTCGAATCTTGGAGTCATTTCTCTACTTACAAATGGAGCCTTGTGCATTGGTTGCTTTTTATTTTTTTGGGTTCATTTATTTTTTCAAAATTAGTTGAATCTGTTGGGGTCTTTTTTCGACTTTTTACATTTTATAAAGGGTAGAATATGTATAGCATTTGTAACTTTGGCTGACCTCATCATTCTCTATTTAATGCTTAACGACTTGACTAACAGAAAGACTTAGTTGGTAACATTTCAAAATAATGGAGGTCCTTGTATTTAGCCAAAAGATGAGGGGAAGTTTGTGTAATTCTTTTGTCAGACTTCAATAGTTCTTGATATTATTGTAGGTTTCTGGGAGAACTATAAAATCTTAATGATAGAATGTTTTGGGCGGTTATGGATCAGATTGCGTTATGATGGAGGTATTGAGGCTTAACAGTGAGATATGTTTAACACAGGAGAAAAATGCATCACCTGTCCTCTCTCATCATTCCTGTATTAACACAGTAGAAACTTTTTTGTAAACGTGTGCTAGTCACTTTCTCAAGCAGTTGCTGTGTTTTCTTAATTTTGTGTTGTTATGTTGCTTGGCGCAAACTTCTCATTGCTATGATGTGTGTGTGTGTGTATGTGTGTATATTGGGCCTTTTTGACTGTTGTCCATATAATTAATGTCATTATTCATCCTTACAGTTTGTTACGACACTTGCTGGGAGTCACAGACGAAGAACGGCAAAGGAGGCGTGAAGAGATATTATCAACCAGGTAAATTGTGTGCTTTGGTTCTCTTATATATTATCAACCAGCTATTATTATTATTATTATTATTATTATTATTTCAAGAACTTTTTTGTCCTATATGTCTTGCTTTTACCAAAATTTCACTTTCTTTGTTTGGTAGATGTTAGTCATGTTTTTCACATTCATAAAATAAAATTGCTAACGCAATGATTAAAAATAGAAAAATTCACGTATGGGTGAAAATTGTTGTTTTTTGTTTTAATTTTTTATGTGAATTTTCCCATTTGGTAGCAATTTTTCTTTCTTTCTTTCTCCCCCCCTGCCCCGGGGGGGGGGGAATTTTTTTGCTGGATAAGAATAACGTGCTAAAAGCTACCAAATAAAAAAGAAAATCAAATTTGGTTAAAAAAAAGCCATACAAGACAAAGAAACTCATAAGAAAAAGCTGGCTAATGGTTTCCAAATGGAGTAGAATAAAAAAAAAGCACTGACCTGGACTTGAATCATAAGATGCTCCAAAGAACCATATTTTGAATGATAATGCTAGGTTTCTGTGGATAAAGACTGCTTGATCGCATGAACCTGCAAGGTCTTATAGAGTATATAGTGTGATGCTAATTCAGAACTCATTTTTCACCACCATGGTTTTTGTAGTTATCTAAATTTTTCTATTTTGTCTTAATTGTAAGGTAATATTTGCAGTTTATTAATATTTTCTCTATACTGGAGTTTTGTTGAAATCCATGTCAAGGGATATTAACTTAAACTGGTGAAGTAAAGTGGGTAATATCTTAATACATGCGTAACAGCGTAAAAATAACTCACAAGTATGGGCACTTTAAATCCATGTCATTCTCCACTTTATAACCATGATCCTTTGTGCACGAGTTCACATTGTCGTATGCCTACATCTGTGGTATTTAACCATCGTTCCAACATTCAAAGGATGTCACTTCTTTTGCAATAAACTCAAATTCTTTTGGAATTCTGTCAGTTATTATTCTTAACTAAACAAGCCTGAAGTTAAAGGACTGTGGAAATAAATTGTTTTTCTGACGGAATCTAAGTGACCTTACAATGGATTGATGTTTTCAACATCTTATATATATGTGTGTATATATTTTATTTTTATTGATTTACTACTTGGTCAGCTGGGAGCCCGAATTTTTATTGTTTTTATTAAAGTTGCCTAAATGAACTACTTTGTCAGCTGGGGACCCAAATGCAATTGGTTTTGAGTGTTCAGTTGCTTCTTTTGGGAAGGATAAACCTTGTTCAATTACTGCTGTCAAAAATCAAATTGTTCTTTTGGTTGGTTATGGCACAGTTAAGGAATTTTTTCTTCTGTTTTAATTGGGTAGACTAGAGTTATTGAAAATTTCAATTTTCTTCCTTCTGAAGCTTGAAAGACTTCAAGGAATTCGGGGATGCAATTGAGGCTGTTAAAGATAAAGGGGTTGTGGTGGCTGTGGCTTCTCCAGATGATGTTGATGCTGCGAACAAGGAGCGCTCTAACTTTCTGGAAGTGAAAAATGTCCTTTAAGCTATACCAGAGGCCCATGAGAGGATGCTTGTCCTATTCTTTCCCTGGACATGGTGCTGTTGCTGCTTCCTGATAACTTCTTCCCCTTTCATTTTTTTTAAAGAAAAAAGAAAATCAATGAGTAATATCATAATAGCAATTTTCAATTTTATGGCAGGAAGGCTCTTTTGCAGCTTGAATATATACTTAGAATAGGTGTTGCTACATTAATTTCATGTTCTTGAGTCACGTGGCTCCCATTATACTTACCACCTTAAATGGAATATTGAAAGAAACGTTGTAGTTTCACTTCCAGCACGTGCCATTTTCCAATCGACAGTGGATCTCGCTATTCACCACAGATTTTCTTTTTGCCACCATATTTCATTGTAATTGTAGTTCGATATGTATTATTGTAAATTTTGTTTTGCTAGGACAAGTTTCTGGATCCAAGTGCTTGCAAATAAGGTTATATTGACCAAGTTATTTCTTTATGGTGTGGAAACATTTATGGTTCGGGAACACGAGTAAGTGGACAGTCTGATTAGCGAGAAATGCTACTATTACACTCATTTATTTACACTCTCATTTACACCCAGCCAAAACAATGTCGTTTTGGCCTTAAAAAAAAAAAAAAATTGAGGACGAAATAAGCTGAAAGGGTTTGCCGGAGCTCCTCTTCGTCGGCACAAATCTGAGCTCGTCTCTCATGACGGAAACGAATCTGAGTTCGCCGAGCTCATCTCTTTCCTCTCAAGCAAATCGGTCCCTCTACCTCCCCTAACCCAACCCCTCTCTCTTGCCGACTACGTACTCTCTCCCGGAGCTCGTCTCTCATGACAGAAACGAATCTGAGTTCGCTGGAGTTCCTCTCTCTCCTCCCAAGCGAGAGAGAGGGGTTGGGTTGGATTGGGGAGGGAGAGGAATCGATTTGCTTAGGAGGAGAGAAGGAGCTCTGGCGAACTCAGATTTGTTTCCGCCATGAGAGACGAGCTCCGAGAGAGAGGGGTTGGGTTGGGGAGAGAGGGGACCGATTTGCTTGGGAGGAGAGAGAGGAGCGCTGACGAACTCAGATTCATTTTCGCCATGAGAGACGAGCTCCGGCGAGCTCAGATTTGTGCCAACGGAGAGGAGCTTCGGCGAACTTTTCAGCTTCTATCGTCCTCAAATTTTTTTTTTTTTTTTTTTTTTAAGGCTAAAACGACGTCGTTTTGGCTGGGTGTAAATGAGGGTGTAAATGAATGGGTAATAGTAGTATTTCTCCTGATTAGCCCTTCAACTGTTAATGTGGGGCAATTGCTCTATCAATCATCCATTAGTTATATGTCCATGTTTGATGTCAATTGTGAATGTTTGTGTTTGGTTTTTAATTAAATTTATTTATTTTAATTATATTATTTGTTAAAAATAATTTAATCAAAAAATATAATATTAAACAAATTTATTATATTATTTTTAAGAATAATTTAGTAAAATATATTTCATGTTAATTAACTTAATTAATTTAGTTGGCTTAAATTAATTTGATTTAAATAATAAATAAATTATTTAATTATTTTAATTATATTTTTATTAAAAATAATTTAATTCAATATAAATAAAATGTATAAAAATATAGTTATAATTTAGTAAAAATAATTTAAGAGAATATTTCTATATTAATTTAATTAAGTAAAATTTAATTATAATTAATTTAATTTAGTTAATAGCTAATTAATTAAATTATATTTAATATATTAAATTAATTATTGACAACATTAATTATTAATTAAATTATATTAATATATTTTCATATTAAATAAAAAAAAAATTTACCATCACCAACCATAATTTCATCTTTAAAAAAAAAAAAAAAAAGCCAAGCAATTTAATGGAAAAAATCATAGCAACTTTTCTTGCTTGTATTTTTATTGTTATGGTGTATATAATGATGGTGTATATACTTACCAAAAAAAAAAAATAATGATGGTGTATACATTATTTTTATAAAACGATGGTTTTCAAAAAAAATTATTTTTTCAAAACAGATTGAATTTGAATATATGGATTGGATTTAAGTCTTACAAAATTAGATCGACGACTACTGATAGTTGGTAGTGGGTGAGAGGTAGTGACTATTAGGTGGGTGAGAGGTAGTGGCAGCGGGTGGTGGTAGTAAGAGATTGATAAGAGGCAATGATAGTTGGTGGTAATTGAAGATAGGTGGGGTTAGCGGTAGTCAAAGGCGGCTAAATGACTAGTGGACGATGGTGGATGATGGTTGTGACTGATAATAGTTGTGGAAGAAAATGAAAATAGAAAATAAAAACATAAGAAAACACATTTTCTATATTTCATAATTTTTAAAATTTTGAAAACAGTTTTATTTTTCTAAAAACTAAAAACAAATTACTAAATGAGTTTTCATTTTAATTTAAAACAAAAACAAAAACGATAATTACTGAAAATTAAAAACTGAAAACTATGCCAAACGGAGCCTTAATTTGTAGGTGAGCAAGCAATTCACAGAGTGATAACGTATGAAGAGGATGGTAGCCATCCAGTATTAAAAAAATTGGCTAGTTGGAAATCTCTACCAGAACATCTTTCAGAAGGGTAGAAGACATGGCTACCTTGTTTGTCTCTTGTCCTGAGTTGAGGGATGGTGAATGTATGTCTGCACCTTCTGTTTTAGCACTGATGAGTCACTTATACAGAAGTACTTGGATTGGAGGGACTCTGGCCTATGAACACCCACCATGCATTTTTCATTCTATTATTCTGACAAAATCAAGTAAGAGAATCCAATGCTTGAATGGCCCTCATTTTAATTATAATTCGTTTCACCACATAATAATAATAATATATATAATATAATAATAATAAAATATATAATAATATTATTATTAAAATATATAATAATAATAATAAATTATTATTATTATTATTAATGTATATTAATAATAATAATATATAATAATATTGTTATTAGAAGAAGAAGAAAAAGAAGAGGGTCCAATCACTTTCAAAAAGACTCTGTTTCTAGGCACTTGAACCGGACACCCTTCTGATAATGCAGGCTTGGAAAATGGAAATGAAGTTTCAGCATGCGATTTGGGGGTTCCCGGGGTTGAATTTGGAAATCAATCACTATGCAAGTGAGTGAAGTTTCCCTTCGTGTATATTTGATCCTCTTTTTTGTAGTATGCAAGAACCTTATGCATTAAATTACATATATATATATATATATATATATGTATAGCGAGTAAACTATTTCGTAGATGGTCCTCGATGCACAAATTTTGCCCTTTCTCAACTACCATAGGACAAGTGATTGAAAATAGCGGTCAAACGTAGTTTAATTTGTAAAATTTGTTGTTAGAAAATCGAATTACAAATGATGCAAGGATAAAAGTTGGAAACATGGAAATATATAATTTCCTTACATGCAGAACAAATTAGGGCCGGTTTGGAACCAAAATTTTTAGAAATTTTAGATATTTTTTTGATAAAAATATAATTTTTAATACATTTAGTAAAACTTTGAAACTTTTAACAATTTTTAGGAACATTTGATTTTTGATAAAAAAATTAGGAAAATTTGCAAAAATTTCTAAAAACTTTTGATTATTTGATAAAAAGTTAAATAATTTTCAGATATTTTTAATAATTTTTAAGATGGTGTTAAATGTCAAAATAAATAAATAAATAAATAAAAAGTAAAATTTGTTAAAAAATTCTCTCTCTCTCTCTCTTTAAATTCTAAACGGCCCCAAGTGATATTTTTCCCAGTGTAGTGGAAATGCAAGCAGAATTGCCCAAATGCTGCATTATTCATCTCATCTGCTCGTACTAACATATTTCCAATCATCTACCGTTGGATGGGAGTGGGTACGCAATTACAAACTTTAGGTATTTTCCCTGCTATGTATATGTACGGATCCGCAGTTACAAAACTTATGGTACTTTCCTTAGTATATATGTATCTATCTATCACGATCGTACAACCCTTCCTTCCCCTCCAAAGTTTACTTCAATTATAAAAGCTCGTCTGTTTCTTTGACAAGTTTGGGTGTGGCGATACCTACCTCATCTATTTCTGTAACGAGTTTGAGTGTCGCTTTACCTACGAAAATCCTAAATAGTGCATGCCCATCTCTTGAACTTTCTCCTCCAATGGAAACAAAACAAAACCATCCACATTCATCAGGAGCAGGGCAGATTTAAGATTTTCATCAAAGGGATACCAAGTACATTAAAAACGAGAATAAGGAGTTATGTTGGGGTTATAGAAAAAAGCAAATGTTACTTTTTAGGGATAATAAATTATTATTAAATATTAAGTTAGTCAATATACTTTTCACAGTTTAATTGTTCAACTGATTCTTTAACAGAAGTTAAGATTTAATAAGAATATCTCTTGTTATTAAAAAAAATATAATATTGTTAAGTTTAATTATTATAAAATTTATTATGTTATATTTTTTAATATTATGCACAAAAGTATTCAATAGTTTAGTTGAAAAATGTATTTTATTTTACAAAAAATACTTGAGTTCGCTTCTTATACTTTCACAGTTTAATTGTTCAACTAATTCTTTAACAGAAGTTAAGATTTAATAAGAATATCTCTCGTTACTAAAAAAAATATAATTATTGTTAAGTTTAATTATTTATAAAATTTATTATGTTATATTTTTAATATTATACACAAAAGTATTAATAGTTTAGTTGAAAAATATTTTATTTTACAAAAAATACTTGAGTTCGATTCTTGTACTTTCATAGTTTAATTGTTCAACTAATTCTTTAACAGAAGTTAAGATTTAATAAGAATATTTCTCGTTACTAAAAAAAATATAATTATTGTTAAGTTTAATTATTTATAAAATTATTATGTTATATTTTTTAATATTATGCACAAAAGTATTCAATAGTTTAGTTGAAAAATATTTTATTTTACAAAAAATACTTGAGTTTGATTCTTGTACATTTCTTTTAAGCTAAAAAATTTTGAGTTAAACTTAATTTTTTAATAAAACCAAAATACTATAATTTTGAATTAATTTCATTTTTAATAAAACTAAAATACCAAATGTATTTTGGTAATTTTATGTCCAAAATCATGGGGATCACTTGCCCTCCTTTGCCTCGTCATATGTCCACCCATGATTAGGAGTAGATGGATTAAAAGTTTAGTGAATGCAATTGTCACTATTAATTTAAAAAATTATAGTAATATTTTATTATTTTGTTCTATTTTATTGTTAATTCTTTTCTTTTTTTACTTTTACTCTATTTATTTTAAAAATATAATTTTATCTCATTAATTTTAAATTTTGGGTCCGTTCTTAACATTCATACAATATAATATTGTCATTTTTTTTATGTTTTAAGTTTGACACTACAACAAAAATTAAATCTAGTGACACCAATTTAATGACATTTTATGAATAAATGACATGGTATTCTATATTTATGGCATTTTTTAAAAAGTGTTATTGAAACATAAGTAAATTAGAGTGATTTAATGACATTTTATACAAGAATATCACCGTTTTCTTATTAATTGTGACATTTTTTAAGTAAATCATTAAATAACAAATAAATTGTAATAATTTAAATAACATTTATTAAAAAAGTCACTATTTAATATAGTTGTGGCATTTCTTAAGAAATGTCATTGAATTGCAAGTAAATTATAATGATTTCATAACGCTTTATGAGAAAATATCATCATTTACATATTAGCCATGGCATTTTTAAGAAATGCCATTAAATAACAAATAGATTATAATCGGTTAATGAGTCAATGACACTTTAGCCAAGAATGGTACTCTTAGTTGAACAATTACCACACTTATAAAAAATGTCATTAAATTTCAAATAAAATTTAGTTATTTAATGGCACTTTATTAGAGACTGTCACTATTTTTAGCAATTATGGCAGTCCTTCTCCTTCATTTTATCCTATTTTCTTATCTTTTTTCATTCATAAAATTTACCTTTTTGTGTCCCACATTGAAAAACACTACAACTTCACTCCTTTTTTTTTTTTACCATATAAAACTACTAAGTTGTGACATATAATTTTAAATTATGTGAATGAAGTCATGGGTTTCTAAAAGGGACCCACTTACTTATAGATTCAATATAGTTATAAAATTTACTTATTTCAAAAACATTAGGTATTAAATAATAAATGGAAATAAAAATTAAATTATATTAAAAAATAAAAATAAAAATGATTAAATAATAATTAAGTTATTTCTTTTATAATAATTAGATTCTAATGGTATTTATTAGTACCGCAAAAATACATAATTATGACATTTAAAGTGCCATTTAAATGGCGCTCCAAAGTGCCTCTAACGAATATATTTAATGATATTTGAAAATGACAAAAATAATGCATATTTCGGCATTTAGAGTGTTATAAAAGAAATTAAGCTGTCTTACTAGAATGACACTTTTAGGTGCCACCAAGGGTGCCACTAACACCAAGCATGGCACGGGCATCCTTTATATTTCTTGAAAATGTAATTAGTTAAAAAAATATCATTAGAAGAAGTTTATAGTGACAATTATGATTGCCATTAAATCCATATTTTGTTGTAGTGTGATTAGGTACAATATGATGACTTATCAAGAGGTAACTATATTGGTACTACTCTCACCAATGTGCGCTTAATCATAGAGTTCCAATGGAATTTGATACCAATGTAGCTTTAAAACACATGGTATTATGAAGGTTTTAAATTTTATTCCAGCATATCTAGCCGATGTGTGATTGGAGTACTTCACTGTGCTTCAGTGTAACCTATCTAGTATCTCGTTAACCCGTTCATATCATCGTCGCTTCACACATTTATAGTGTGTTTGAAGCTAAGATTTAGTGAGAGAAAATAAAAAGAAAAGGAAAGAAAAAGCGAGTAAGGAAACATAAATTTTATATACCATCGTTATTTGATGAATTCAAAATATATAATAAAAATAGAAACATTCATTAATAAATTAGTTTTTTGTGTTTAATTATTTTTAATTTCTTAAAATTCGTAGCATTTTTTATCATAAAGCCAAACAAAAGAAGAAATTTTTGAATTTTATCTATTTCATTTTCTCTGACAATCCTTGATCCAGCATAAGCTTGTAGTGGAAAGAAAAAGGAAAGAAAAATGGAAGGAAATATAAATATCAAATAAATATTATTGTTTGAAGCAAATAAAAATATATAAAAATAGAAAAAAACCTTCGTTAATAAATTAATTTTTTAACTTAATACTTTTAATTTATCATATCCCACTCAGTTTCGTTATCATTTTTCATTAAAAACCCATCAAAAGTAATAATTTTGATCCATCATCTTTTTTTTTTTTTTTTATTGGATAAATTTTTAATCCAACACACTCTTAAAGTTTAATTTTTACAAATGTCAACATGTGAGCTGCAAAGTATGGTTTAATTAGAGAAAGAAAGAAAGAAAAAGCTAAGGAAATAGTCATTTTTTTAGACAAAAGTGAGATGATAATGACATAGACAGTGTAAGAGCTTTGTTAAGGATAAAATCTTTGCTTCGACATGATATAATATACTTGAACCTTTTTACGAAGGACATCCCTCAACCTTTTCTGTTAGAGTCGTGACTTATTTTAACTTGCTAGAACACAGGAAAGACTATGATGTAGGGGTTTAATCCTGTGGTATGGTACAATCAGTACAATAACTTCTGGTGAGGTTGTTGGGAGTCGCTAGCAAAAGCTGAGAAGTGTACAGGTGGAAAGGACAGTTGCATTGCTACAAGGAGTTCGCTAGGATGATTGCTAGCGAGGTTGTTAGTTTCGCTGGAAAAGCATGAGCTTTGCATTACGATGAGTTTATCTCAACTTAGAACCTCGTCCCAACAAGCAGCATATATAGTTTTATTTCCTGGCAGGTTTTTTGAGTCCATTTTTGTTAATTTCTTGTTTTGTAGATTAGGACGCTGCTGTGCATCATAAGTAACTTCAGTTTAAGGTATTTCAAAGGGTAAGATTGAGAGAAAAGTTAATAACAAGGTGATAGGGTTATCTAAATATTTTAAGGAATCTCTTATTTCTCTTACAATTTTCTCACTTCCATTATTAAAGTCTTTATATTGAAAATTAGATCTAATCGTACCCGTGGACACATGCAAAATTGCCGAACTACATAAATCTTGTATTTTTCCATTGTGTGGTGTTATTTTTGCTTATGGTTCATTTGTGCGTTTCCATTATTCATTTAAGTTGGTTGCATGAAGGTGATTCCGGTGTTCGACATAACAAATTGGTATCAAAGTTTTAACTTGTTTAGAGGAAGATTTTCATCTACCAAAGTTCGATTGTTGATAAGTTCACGGAATGGAGAATTTTGGATTGTTGCAGAGAATGATGAAGATTTGTTGGTGCAACAAAGAATGGTGAAAGCGTTGGCAATGACAAAACTAAAAAAGTAGAAAAAGTAGATTGGCTTGAACTTTAGGCAAAGATCATGGTGATGATCAAATTGTGTTTAGATGATAATGTGTGTAGTACATAATTTAGGAAGAACGCTGGTATGGGTATGTAATAAACTCGATACGCAACACATGTCTAAGTTTCTTACAAATGAGCTTTATCTTAAGTGAAAATTATATTGCTTAAAGATGGAGGAGGGCTCAAACCTAGAACATATCATTAATGCGTTCAATCAAATGATAGGAGATTTGACAATGGTAGAAGTCAAGTTCAAAGATGAGGACTGGACTTCATGTTATTACAACTCACTACTAGATTCATTGGTGTAACAAGAATCTTAACATTAAGTACAGTAAGGAAACATCTTGTATATAAGAGATCACTATGGCCTTGTTGAAGTTTCAACAGAAGCGAAAACACTGTGATGGGAATTCTTAGGGAGAGGGTCTCGTTATGAAGGATAAGAACGATAATGGAAGGAGTAGATAGAGAGAATCAAGTGAGAATAAAAATTCTCAATCAGAGTCTAGGAAAAAAGAATATTTAATGGATTCAACTGAAGCAGAAAGGCCACTTCAAGTGGGATTGTCTAGTGTGGGACAAAGACAAGGTAGTAAGAACAAAGACGATCCAAAGTTTGCAAATATTGTGGAGAATGGCTCAAAGACAGTGACATGCTTTTAGTTTCATATGGTGTAGATCATCTGTAGGTTCTTGGGTGCTAGATTGGTGTGTTCTTTTCATATAACGTCAAACAGGGCATGGTTTGACACCTAGATGGTAGTGGATTTTGGTTCAGTTTTGATAGGTAACATACTCCTTGTAAAGTTATTGGGATTGTGAATATCAAAATCTATATGTTTCATAGTGTGGTACGGAGCTTTTATGATGTAAGACATTCCTGATCTTAGGAAAAATCTTAATTTCATTTGGTGCCTTAGATATAAACTGGCTTAGTTTCAAATTTGAGGGAGAGGCAATGAAAATTTGAGAGGGGTGATGGTGATGAGTAGAGTAGAAAGTGTCTGGGAACATCTATAAGTTGGGTAGAAAGCATAGTTGTAGGTGAAGTTACTGGAGAAGAGTCAAAGTTTAACAACACAATTTTATGGCATATACAGCTAGGACATATGGAGAAATGTGGCATGACGAGTTACGCAAGCAGAATTTGCTTAAGGGGGTGAAAACTTGTAAGCTTGATTTTTACAAGTATTATGTTCTTGGAAAGCAGACTAAGGTGCAGTTTAAGATAGCTACGCACAAGGTATAGGGCTTTCTTAATTATGTCCATTTAGATGTTTAAGGCTAGTGAGAGTTGTATCATGATAGGGACACAATATTTCATCATGTTTATTGATGACTATTACAATAAGGTTTGGGTTTACTTCATGCGACATAAGTTAGAGGTGTTTACCAGGTTTAAGGTGTGGAAAAGTGAAGTAAAGAACCAAACTGGAAGGTAAATAAAGTGTCTGAGGATAGATAATGGCATTGAGTACAAAGTAGAAGTGGAAACAAATCGAGTTATTTGTGAACTATTGAGCTTAGCTTGATCTTGATTCGTGACAAAAACCAGCTCGAATCAAGCTTAATTTGTGACTCGTTTAGATTCGAGTTTGAACTCAAGCCTAGAAAAGCTTGGCTTAAAAGCTCGTGAGCTGGTTCGATAAAATAATATATATATTTTAATAATTTATTTTTATATTTTTTAAATAATATTTTATTATATTTTTATAATATTTTTTATTGTATTCTTAAAGTAAAACGACGTTGTTTAATTTAATCAAACTATTCGCGAGCTGAGCTTAAATTTCACTTATTCTTAATCGAGTCGAGCTTGAACTTATATAAAAGTTCTTGAGCTTGGTATAAAAAGTTCGAATTGAGTTTAGTATAAAAAGTTCAAACTGCGCTTAAACTAGTTAAAGTTTAGCTTGATTCGACTCATTTCCACTCCTAGTATAATGAACAGAGTTAATGTAAATTTGTGAGTGGTAAGGAATAAAAAAGACAATTTATAGTATGCAATACATCGCAGTAGAATGGTGTGATAGAAAAGAGAACCATGCATTGCTGGAATGGTAAGATGTCTAAGTTAAAATTCTAGGCTTACAAAGAACTACTAGGCAGATGTAATAAATATAGCTTACTTCTTATTAATAGATCATCAAGGGTAGCAGTGGATGGGAAGGTTGCAGAAGAAGTTGGATAGAGAATGAGGTTGACTATTCTAGGTTGAGAGTCTTTCGTTGTCCCATATATATGTATATTTCTAGTGATGAGCATCCAAGCTTGATCCAAACTCGCGACATTGTATCTTTTTAGGTATGAGAAATGGGTCAAAGGATATAAGATATGGGATCTTACGGCAAACAAATGGTGATTAGCGAGGATGAGATATTTGATAATAAATTCATGTTGCAGAGTAACTCAGTTACAAGAGGAGTAGAAGCTATAAAGAAATAATTTCAACAATCAAGTGACATAGGTGGAGATAGATAGTCAAGCTAAGGACGTCTCTACTCAGAGTTTAAAGACTACTAGTTCGGAGGAGCAACTTTCCAGTTCAAGAGAGCAACAAACACCAGGGCATAGTTTTAGGGTGGACCAAACATACTATCAAACTACTAATTAGGTATGACTTTAAAGATTTTGTTTCTTATACACTTATTACTACTGGCAGGGATCCAGTTACTTTTCAAGAGACTATCAGTAGCAAAGAGAAGAGTAATGGATGAAGATTATGGCGAAAGAGATAGAGTATCTACATATGAGAGTTGGCGGAGCTTCTAGAGGAAGTATGGGTGATAGAGTGCAAATGGGTGTATAAACGCAAGAAAGCAACTTTAGATAAGGAAAGTGAAAGATTCAAGGTTCTCTTGGTAGCAAAGAGTTATTCACAGAGGAAAGAGATTAACTATGATGAGATTTTCTTCCTAGTAGTCAAACAAATTTCTATCAAGGTGATGTTAGCCTTGATAGCACATTCTGACATGGGTTAGAACAGATGGATGTAAATATGGTGTTTCTTCCTAGTGATATTGAAAAACATCATTTCGCTACAAATTAGGTGCCAGTTAAAGTGCCATTCATTTCGTTACAAATCGGATGTATCATGCTAGAACCAAGTATATAGATGTGAAATTTCACAAGATTTGAGAATTGGTGTCTTTAGGTGAACGTGTGCTAGAGAAAGTTCACACTTCTGACATATTGACAAAGCCCCTTATCATAGATAAGTTCAAGCAGTACTTCAACTTGATTCATGTCTTCAATTGCTATATTGGAGACGACCCCCAACCTATGGTGTTCAAGCTATAATTGTCGGTGTTCAATTTCCCAGGCGTATTTGCCAAGGTAGAGATTGTTAGAGTTATGACTCATTTTGACTCACAAGAATACAGAAGGGTGGCCGATGTGAAGGTCTAACCTCATGGTATAGGCGCAACTAATATAGTAGATCGTTGGCATGGTCGGTGGGAGTTGCTGGCAAAAGCCGAGAGGTTTACAGGTGAAAAAGATAATCGTTGGATGCTCGCTTAGAAAAACAAAGAACACTGCATTGTTACAAAGAGCTTGCTAGAAAGGTCGTTGGTAGGGTCGCTGGCTTTGTTTGAAAAAAGCAAAGGCTTTGCATTATAGTAGGTTATCTCATTGGGATGCTTACTGGGAACCTTGTCCCATTAAGCAACATGTCCACTTTTATTTCAGGCAGGTTTCTAAGTCTAGTTTTGATTGAGTTTCTTGTTCCAATATTTTAAAACATATTGTGTATTAGCACCAAATTCAGTTTAGGTTTTCAAAGGCGAGAGTTAAGATAAAAACTAAGAATAATGTGATAAGGTTATTTGAGAGTTCTTTAAAGATATCTCATATCTCTTTTGTAATCTTCTTACTCAATTGTTGGAGTTTTATATTGAAAACCAGACCTTAACATACCCGTGGTATAGGCAAATTGCCAAACCACGTAACCTTTGTGTTCTTCCATTGTGTGTGTTATTTTTAGTTCCTTTTTGTGTTGCCATTATATTGTAAGTTGTTGCATGAAGGCAATTCTATATTCAATGCAATATTTTTTTATTTGTTTTTGAACCTTGTATATAATTAGAAGAGGATTTACCTAAGAATAATAAAATTATTTTTAATGCCTTCTTGGAGTTATATTTGCCCACAACATATATTTGAATTTTGATTGAGTACTGATGTGTATCTTGCATTGTTTTATTTAAATAACATATAACAACATTCGATAGTAGAATTGAGCTTTGCACAATGAACAACATAAAACCCTTTATCATATTAAATATATATAAAGCAGAATTTGAGAAATACTGTTGCGCTATGTGACACCTAACTAGATATTATGATTTTGACACGCAACAATTAATTATAATTATCTTAAAAATTTATATTTATTATATTTGTCTACTACTCTAATTAATCATATAATTCTATTTATTTTATAAGTCTTTCATATAAGAAACTCTGTTTTTTTATATTAGTTTTTCATTTAATAATTTTATTTTATTTCTATTCTGATTATGTAAAAAGTTTATTTATTTATATTATTTAATTTATAATTATTCCTGATGTTCTAATCTAAGTGGAATGACTCTCCCACTATTTATTGTATAAATCTAATATTCTACTTAGCTAAAGAATTTTATTTATTTTATAAGTGTTTAATATAGAAAGTCTATTTTATTTTTTATTTAGAATGATTTAATAATTCTATTTATCATATGAGTTATTCATTTAATAATTTATTTAATTTTATTTTAATTAATCTAAAACTTATTCGCTATATAAGTATTTAATATAAGAATTATATTAATGATCAAATATATAATGTACGCCGAAACTACTTATTTTTCAAACATAATTATATTGTATATTCATTTATATTATTTAATTTATAATTTTTTATGATATTTTAATTTAAGTGGGATATGAATCTTTCAACATATATATATATATATATATATAAATAATAATTTTCATGATTTTCTAATCTAAACGGATAGGACAATTACTTTCGAATTCTATAAATAGATCCCAAATCTTCTCTCATTTCAGGTTTCGCTGGGACCCTTTATTACAGAAAATTTTTCTTCGAAATTTCTACAATTTGCTTGGTATGCACCTAAACCTTTACTTTTAAAATTTCCATGTGTTATTGATATATATATATATATATATGATTGGTGCCATAATTATATGTTTTACATGGTGAGGCCTTTGTTCTTTGTTGGATTAAAATATAAATTTCTTAAACATGTTTTATGTTTTGTGATGAAAACTTAGAAAATCGGAATATTTGCTTTCCTTTTTCTGGTACGTGGAAGCCCATAGCTGCTATCCCGTAAGGGGTGCACTCTGGGTGAAACACGCCTCATGACCCTAATCGGCAAAGGACCACAAGGAGTAAATCAGTTTAAGCAAGCTCTGGTTGACCAACTTAACCGAGAAGCCGTTGAAGATCGCCTCTACATTGGAGGAGAGATCGCCTCCCGAAAGTATCGAACTCGAGACCTCATGTAACCCTGAGTCCTACGGCCCTTGACCTTAACTAACCCGACTACCCCTTTCGGGGCGGAACATTACTTTCGTTCTTGATTTGTTAAAAGGTGGATCTGATCAATGTTTGTTTTTGTATATATGGGAAAGCGCGAGTGAGATAGTTATTGGATAAGGTTTATATATAGTTGGGGTGGAATTAATGTGTTGTTTGTTTGAATTGTTTTCTGTTGTCTTGTCATTCTCTGTGATTGATTGTCTATTATTTACTATTTTTTTCTACTTTGGTTATGTATTTCTTTGTTGTCCAGTTAGGACATAGGGATTAAGATATATATATATATATATATGATATTATCTCAACTGCGAGTTTTTTTTTTTTTTTTTGTCGATTATACTAGGTATCATTTATTTTTTTTAATTTAAAATTTTTTATTTTAATTTTATATTTAATACAATTTTAAAAGTACAGATTCGTAACATTATCGTTGAATTTTTATATTTTAATTAAATAAAAAGAATATAAAATTATTTTTATTATAATTTTGAACTCAAGCTTTGGTTATTAATTTTAAATATTTTAAATATTATTTATTTTTTTTATATTTTTAATATATTATACTTTCGTAAAATTCGTGCGCAAGAGTCTAATCAATAGTACATATATCTAAACTTCCTTGCTAATGTAATGCAATAGCTCGAGAGTTTTAAAAAACTCGTACATATATAGATTGTCGATCTTTAACTCTAAACATGAAGAAAATTATTTTATATTTAAAATTTTACAGGCCCCGGCTCGAGAGACTCCATATGTTCTCCCTCCCCTTCTCGTTCGTTAAAAATGTAGTGTTGTATTTGACATTTCTCAAAATTCGAATAGCTAAGGTGACATTTAGTTTATTTTTTATTTTTTATTTTTATTTTATTTATATTTTAAAATCTCAAAATAAAGAAACATAAATATTTTATTTTCGTTATTTTGGATTAAAAACACTTAAATGACTTTTTGTCATTTTTTATTTTATGTGTAAGCCCATTTTCTATTTTCGAAAATAAATTTTGAAAACACAAGTAACCAAATACGTTATGAGCTTTTTTCTTATTTTCAAAAGTGTAAAAATAGAAAATGAGTTCAAAACAGAAAATAGAAAACAAAAACAGAAAACAAAAAATAGAAAAATAAACCAAATGAACCCTAATAAACTAAAGTATTCATATATATATATATATATATATATGTATGAGTGGTGGTTCCACAAGTTGCTTACAACTACCAGAAGACATTTATTCAACAATAATATGTAGAGGAGTTTAATTCGGACCACTGACTTTCCTTTATTCTTGTCATTTTCTAGCTATCACTAGAGAATATTATTATTTTTTTTTATTTTTTAAATTTATACTCTTGTCAATGTCTTCCACGAGATTGAAAGGTCAAATATAATGAAGCATTTCATCACCAAAAAAAAAATAATAATAATAAAATAAAATAAAATAAAAAATTTATACTTGTCAATATGTTTCAATAGAGAAAGCCAAATGTAGCCTTCTAATCATATCATCACTTTCAAAATTCGAATTGATTATTTATAAAAATGTCACTCTACTGGAATAATTCATCAAAAAGAGTTAAGAGAATGATGTGTCCTTTATATTTCTGAAATTAAAATGTATTTAAATAATTGTTTTCAACTAAAATGATAAATCCACAATAATTCATATGCACGGTTTTAATAAATTTTTCTGAACAAACCAGTAGAAGTTGAGGGTTCAATGCCTAAATGTTGGAGGTATACCCATTTTTGGTTTGTATGTAAGTGAGTTTGTTGAATGCATGTAAATTCCATCTACCCTCACCCTCCTACAATGGTTAGTTACAGTCATACAAGTGCTAAAAGCAGATTAATTAATGTCTCACATCAGGAAGTCCATGAGAAGATTATAATATATATATATATATATATGTATGTATGTATGTATGTCTCTTCAATTTCTAGGTTTGGTTTCTTACAATATTTGCTTCTTTCTTTGAAGCCCTTCTCACAAGCAGCAGATGATAGCAGTCCTGCCTGAGCAGGCATTTGGTGTGTGTGTCAGCCTTGCCAGTATTGATCAGTAATATTATAATATGTATATTAGTATCTGTATGCTTATATGTAACTTGATGGTTGTGTTTGATTTATGATTTCCGTAATTTTTTTTATTTTCTTTTCTTTTTTATACTTAATGACTTTACTATGGTTTTAGAACTAATTAAGCTAGCAGTAGCAGGCCAAAAACTAATAAGAACTAAACAAAAGGTATGGGTTGGTTCAAATTACTTGTAACCATTAAATTTGAGTAAGGTTATAAATAGCTCAACTTCTAACGAATTGAACACTATTCAAAGTTTGACTAATACTTAATTAATTATGTTCTTTTATTCAAGTTAGGCTGCTTAAAAAGTGAATGAATTCGAGCTGAGTTTTACGTCAGACTTGAGTGGTTGATGATCAATTCGTCATTGATAATATTTTTTATTGGAGTTTTTTTTTTTTAAATTAATTAAGTTTTTGAAAATGACAATAAATAATTTATCATTATTTGTATATGTTTACATATATTAACAAAGGAATATTGTATCTACGTGTAATTACTAACTTATAAAGATATAGTATATAAATTTAAAATATTAGTGTGACATGATAATAATTAATTACTAATATAAAAATAGTTCAGATAAAAATTTAGTAATTGCAATATTATAACTTTTGGAATGAAAAACACACTATATCACTATATAAATGCAAATATTTAATTAATATATTTATATGTGTGCTGGTTAAAAATCTACTCCTGTGTGTGCTTGCTACTCTACCTAATTCCTTCTCTCGAATTGAGTAACTTTTTTTTTTTTATGGAGTTGGACTAAGTAACTGCGAGCAAAGAAAATATCAAAGAAAGAGATCAGGAAGAACTTCGAGCTTTTTGACGATTTTTTAGAAGAAAACGAGAGAGCGTTTGTAGAGAGAGAATTTAGGTGGTTAGTAGAGAGAGTGTTTTTCTTATTGATATATCAACTATACATAGATAGGAAAAGTGAGAGTTAATGCAATACAAATTTGACTGTAATACTCTATTAATTGCATTAACCTCCCCATTCTCCTAGTCATCACAATGACTATATAGGTGCATTTAATACACATGAAATATGTTTGTGGTAGATGACATTTGATAAATTTGAAAAGAATAATTATCACATCATACCTCTATAGTTACGATAATGAAGCACCTAGTTAAATTGTTACTGTGTAGTTGGAATGGAACTTGACTCATATTCTTCAATTTGGATGGAAGCTTGTGAGTCGGAAAAGTGCTGACGAGGTTGAGAATGGAATTAATAAGGTTGAAAAAATTACTACTGAATCCTGTGATCAGAATTGTGCTATGTATAAAATTTATTTTCTGTACCAACAAAGTGTATATAATTATATTATTTAATTAAATATAAATTAAATATCAAACGATTTTGAGTCACACTATTTAGATTTGTAAACAAACCTAATTATTATTGCAAATGGTTTCCACATTGAATGAAGTATTGAATATTCATTAATTTATTCATCTACTGTATGGTTTGATAAATCTTTTGAGTTATGTTTAGTTGGGAGGATTGAATGATATAGAATAAATATATAATACCATATGTAATATGTGATATTATGTGAGATTAGATATAATGTAGAATTATTTTATATGCGAGATTTTTTTTTAAATTTTTGATTGATGAGATAAAAAATTTGATAAGAGACATGATTTAATAAAAGACTTGATAAGAAATAATTTTGAACTTTTAGATTTTGGGATAAAAATAAAAGAGGTATACTAAAGTACACTTCATGGTAATATATATACTTAGGGTGTGTTTGGAGTTATAAAAAATAAGATAAAGTGAAATAAAATGAGATAAATTGTGAATTCGTAATTCATGCAATAAGATAAAAAGTAAATAAAATTTAAAGATTATCAGAGATTTATAATAACCAAATGGAGCCTTAATTTAGGAATATAATTAAATAATTTATTTCGTATATGTAATTATACAAATTAAACACAATATTAAAGTTAAACAGATGAATGATCAAACTCCATCTCCATTTCTGATTCACAATTTATCTCCCGTAAAAACAACATAATCTTGAAGTACTAATTATGAGGAGACCTCAATTTTCAATTAGGAAGGATACCATAGACTTTTTCAATCCAAACACGACTTATTTATTAAACCATCTAATCCAACGAAAATCAAGCCCAAACCTATTGACGATTTAGGATATGTTTGGTGTAAAATGAAACGTTAAAAATTTTTTAAAATTTTTAAAAATTATTTATTTTTTATCTTACTACATAATTTATAAATTCAAAACTTATAAAATTTTATATCACTTTTTATTATTTCAAACACATTCTTATAAAATCTTAAATTTGGATGGATAGGGTAAATACATACGGTCGAAATCAAGTTAAAAGTAGTCGTACACTAATGATACAAACAAATGTGCTGACTTTCGCTGAGGTCGGCACCAGGCAAAAAGGCAATAATAAATCTATATATCTATACATTTAATTAGGAACAATCGAGTTTGAATTGCCATTGGTGGTTTCCTCTCTTGTTTTGTGCTGAACAGAGTTTTGAATTTAGACTACCGCAGAATGTCACAGAGTGGGATAATTTTTTTTTTTTTAATTATTGTTGATGATTGATATTCTCACAGAATAATTCATATTTTATTTAGAATTCTAAATTTCTTTTAAAAAAACTCTAAATTTTGAAAAAATTTTAAATTTTTTAATTAAATTTCGTTACGTGTTACTATTTATATAATTATAAATTTTATTTTTTTTAATTTTTTAAAACTTCCAAACAACTCTTATTATTTTCTCTCTACCAACCATCCTACATTCTTTAAGGGTATGTTTGTTTGAGGGGATTGGATGATGGGGGATAAGTAAACCATGGAATAATATATGAGATTGGATAAAAGATAAGATTAATTTTTATGTGGGATTATTTTTTTGGTGTTTGGTTGGTGGGATATAAAGTGGGATAAAAGATAATTTGATATGTGATGTAATAGAAAATAATTTTGGACCTTTAAATTTTGGAGGGAAGCAATCCGGTGAGAGGAGATTAATAATACCCCAACCCCCCTCCTGGGATTACTCATTCCCCAAAACTACTCTCTAACACTCTAATTCACAGGTCTCACAGATTAACCAAAAAATCAAACAAACACTTCATTACTGTGAGACCCATGGATGAGTTCTCCAATCCGGCCATATAATTCGGGCATCAAACACGGCCTAAGAGAACGTAGCAGCGGCTTCGTATTCCGGCAAAGTTGGTCCACGGCAAACCAGAATAAAGTACGATCCGTAGCACACAGATGGTCCAACTGTAAAATTTTGAAGTGCCTACAGTAGCAAACCACCTGGCCGGCAACATTATCTCCGTCTCCATGTCAACGTATACGATTAAGATTGTATAAATACAATAGTTTTAGATTAATTTATTTGGTTATTATTTGGACCTGATTATTTGACAATTAACAAATTTAGGTCTGAAATATTGGCTGATAAAAGACTCCACCTAAAACATAAATATTAAGGGGGCGTTTGGAGTCCAAAAAAATAAAAAAAAAATTAAAAGATAGGATTGATGTGATGTAAAAATGATAAGTAACAAAATATGATTGAAAAAATTTGAAAACTTTTAAAATTTTTTAAAATTTTTTAATTTTTTTATGACTCCAAACCAACCCTAAATATTATATTTAAAGGAAATTTCCAAACACCCGACACACACTCAGGAGGAGGACACTTACCAAGTCTTCGGGCTAGCCACACTTCCATCACGTACGGCTGCTCCATTACCCACGATTCCTACGCCGTAATCTTAGTCGTCTAATACAGCAAATATACACGTGTTTAATAAGTTATAAATAAAAGAATGTTAAAAAATAGCGATAAGCATATTTTATCTTATTAAAACTTTACTTGTTTTTTTTTTTTTTGAACTCAACCTTATCATATTTTATATATTTTTATGGTATATAAAAGTTATTTGGTTAATTAGAAATCGGATCGAACAGCTAATTATTTACGGTTCTAAATATGATAGAAGACTTGTGAATCCAAGGAATCTGGGGTCCAATTCCACCCTGACATGGTTCAATAAAAACTCGTTTACACGCCATCACTTGCTTCATAATATATTATTTTTTATTACTTTTCTTTTCCCTCAATTTTTATGGGTATCTCTCTCAATATATTAAATGCCAAAATATTTTTTAAATATTATTGACAATATTCTCTCTCAATATATTAAATATTAAAATATTTTTAGAATATTATTGACAATATTTATAACAGTTACTTTTATTGAATTTGTTTTTTCAAAATGAATTAAATTTTGAATGAATTAGGTATGTTGTCCATTGAATATAAAATCTTAGTAATTAATTTTGTAGTTTAAAAAGTCATAACAATCAAATAAATTTTATTAATTGCGGGAGAGGTAGTTAGGCCTAAGTCAAATTCGCCCCGTAATTTGCTTGATCTAATCCTGCCCCCGACCATTTTAGTTAAATATAAATAGAGTCGTATTATTTAAATATTATAATAATACCAATTTTTTATTTTTATAAATATTGTAAATATTGTATTCCGACCATTAATATTTTGTTAAAATGCTGACATAAGAAAAAAAAAATTACACAACATCATAGTAATACCCAATTTGTATAAATGTTACTAATGTTTTATGACAGTAATTAATATAATAAAAAAATATTGGCATAAGATAACTTATTTATTTACCAATCTTTAAACAGGCAAAGGCGCAAAACAAGTTTTTATTATGTTAGCACTTAAACAAAAAATGAATGTGGTCTGTAACTCAGTGATTGAGAACTTCTCCTACCCGCTCATGACTCGAGTTTGAGTCTTCCTCCTTCTCCCTTAAAAAAAATTACCTTTCAAAAAAAAAAAAGCATTTAAACAAATACTAATGAAGATCTAAAATTTCAAAATCGATCATCAATAGAAAAAATATATTTTTAAATCATGCTAAACTTTATATGTTTATGGAATGATAAACAAATTATATGAATATTCTAATAATATCTTCTTTTTTTTTTTACTAACTCACTTGAAGAATTTAGTGTTATATAATAACATATTTATAAGCAAAGATATCATTTTAAAATTAAAATAGTTTGGGGTTTAGTTGTACTTATTTGAAAGATATAATTTTTTAAATGGGTTCTGGAAAGGAAGATCGGCAAATTGGGGTAGTTTTCAGCACTGTGAACGTTGAGGTGGTGTTCATTTCGTGTGGTTTTGCTCGAGGTGGGAGAAATCAATACTAAAAGTTCAGAGGTTGAAACTAAAACTTTCTCATTTTTTTTCTTTTCTCTTCATATTCAAGATGGTTGGACATATATTTGTATTCTAAATGTTGTTAGGATAATTTTGATGTGTATATATACTTGATTTGTATAAAAAATGGCACATGCCTAGATTGGAAATTTACACTATATAAGATTTTATTTGTCGTAATTAAAAGTGTAAATGTTAAAATGCTAATAGTATAAAACCTCATTTACTCAATTTATAATTGGGTGATGATATCCCCACTCTACAAAAAAACTTCCCCCACCCCGCTTTTGTTTTCTTTTATTTATTTATTTATTTTGTCTATTTTGATGTCATTCAATTAATAAAACTATCCTTGATTTATTGATTTTATAGATTAATTCTACTTATTATAAAAAATAATCTATTAATATAATTAAAATTTTTATAATAAATAATAACTTTTCATTTTAACAATATTATTCAAAATTTTATTGTAAGAAATAATTATTTTTCTAAAAAATATATTCTTAATTTTGAATCTAAAACGACAGTTCACATGTCGTAAGTAAAATTTTTTAAAAATTATACATATCTATTTTTAAAGCGCCTTTTATAATTTTGTTAATTAGCTCTTATTTAGTTTTGATTATCAAATCCCATTTATTCACTTGCAATTGTCCCTTTTTCTGTGCAATATACATGTATGACACCAATTCATTATCAAAATTATAATTTTTTAAAATTATTCTAAAAAATTTATTATATTGTATAATTATTCTTAATAATTTTATTATAAAAATATTTTCACTATCTCATGAGAAAATATGTAACTTTCATCCTTACTAATGAAAACTATTGAGCCCACTCTTGAGTGGATGAGAATATCACCACCTATATATAATTTATGATGTATGAGTTACAGTCTTGTGATAAAAATTAAAAATAATGTAATAAGTTGTATTTCTAAATTCTTTTTATATGTGGGTAGGTAATTGTTTCCTAAATGTTTTAAATATTTAATTCATGCCACATGATGCTATGCCCCTAACCTCAAAGTCCGAGACGAATGGCATAGAAATGCGAAAACTAAATAAAATAAATAAAATTCAATCTAAATTCAATTCATAATGAATTATAATCATTACTATATTCAAAATTATTATTCATTCTCATATAAAATAATATTTGAATATATCACCGTCAATTAATCAATAATATAATCCACTTCAATACCATTTCCAATGACCGCATGCAAGGTTTGCACGGTTAGAACATATACTATGGTCATGTTTATATCTTTCAAAATAATGATATTGTGAAGATAGGACATAAACCTATACTTGGGTCACACAATCTATAATATAAATAATTCAACTCAATTTAGAAGAATGAATACCATTATTATTATCCACAATCAAGATTGGACGTAGGCTATTCAAGCTTAAGTTGCCTATGTATCCCATTTTAGGAATCAGGTCACCGTAATTTCTATATTTATTATTTTATGTTCACAACTCAATTCTTTATCAATAAATCGTAAATTAAACATCTTATAAGGATATCAATACACAACAATAATATATATGCAATCTTGTTCAATATGTAATGATAAAATGCAATACAAATACATACTCTAATCTCCACATACCTCCAACCATATCCTGGGATGGGTGACACTTAGCAAAGCACACAGGGTTATCAACTACACCATGTTATACCCTCTGCCCCTTCTGGTAGCGAATCGTATTACAACCCTAATAAGGCATTTGATTTTCTCAAGTAGGGCACAATCACAGGTGGGAAATTGTGTTATACTCCACTTGTGTAAGACTCAAGGGAACTGTGTTACACCCTTAGTTAGGCATATGCTTAGCTTAAGCAGAAATTAATATAAAAAGTATCTCAAGATTAACGTCTCAATTCTAATAATTAAACTCTAATTATATATATTGACTAGAGATCATCTAGTAATTTCAAAATCTCATTTTATCATTTTTTTTCAAAATCATAGATTTTGTCTATATATATAACCCGTGCCTTGGCACGTCAATCATATCAACATGACATTTGTGCCCAATCAGTAATAACAATATAAAACTGGATGATGCAATCCTATCCCCATGTACATAATATGCTTAATCATGTAAATAAATATCATTTTAATATAAACATGTGTTCTCATTAGGCTTGATGATAGTTTGAGGTTTATTTTATCTTTAACAATCAATAATAATTAAGTTAGGCATAAAACTTGTATTAAAAATTAATTTAGACATTTTCAGAAATTCCTGTCAACCTGGTGTCCGGACACTAGAAACTGTGGTTCGGACATTGCCATCCAGACACTCTAGGTTGCGGTCCAGAAACCAGAGGCCAGTGTTTAATTTTTGGGTTCATTTTCAACGAAACTCAACTCCAAAACATTCCCTAAATTACCCATTTAAGCTTTAATCTTAACAACAAATCATAGATAAACACTTAAATGCTTTAACCACATATTTCTACAGCATTTAATTGAAGAATAATTCAAATATATGTAAGATCTTCACATATATATGCATATATACACACACATATTCATATATACATATATATATATACAAATCAAGTATATATACACATACAAATCAAGTATATATACACACCATCCTAACAACATTTAGAACACAAATATATGTCCAACCATCTCAAATATGAAGAGAAAAGAACAAATGAGAAGGTTTTAGTTTCAGCCTCCGAACTTTCGGCATCAATTTCTCTCACCTCGAGCAAAACCACACGAAATGAACACCACCTTAACGTTCACAGCGCTGAAGACTACCCCAATTTGCCGATCTTTCTTTCTGGAACACATTTTCTCTCTTTACTCTCTCTCTCTTTCTCTCTCTCCCCCCTCATCCTGTCTCCTCTTTTGGTTTGGAATGGCCGAGAACCATGGGAGAAGAAAAGGAAAAAGAAAGAAAGGAAACAAAAGAAAGAAAAATGTTAGGCTTTTGGTCCAGATGTTCAGCCCAATGCCATTTCAAGCCAAACCTGGCCCAGAAAAAATAAAATAAATCGACTTAATCTTAATTTAAATATATTATTCATCCAAAATAATACATAAACAGTCAAAATTAAATATCAGGTATTACATATGATTTACCTTCTTATGATCAAATTTAACAATATTTTAGTAAGTTAACATAACTAATTGTTTTTTTAAGTAAAAAGCCTTCTAGTTATAAAAATTTAAATTGTATTGATAAAATAAAAAAAAATTCATTATAAAAATTTAAATTATATTAATAGATTATTTTTGATAACAAGTGGAGCTAATCTATAAAACCAATAAATCATAATTTTATCATTTGAATGACATCAAAATAAACAAAACAAATAAATAAAAAGAAAAGAAAAGTAAAAAGGTGGAGTGCTAGGGGCTATAAAATACATAAATGGTTGATGGAGTTCCATAGGAGGAATAAAGAAATGGCTTGAGTCTTTTTGAAAAGAGAAGAAGAGATAAAAAAAATTAAAGTAAAATTAGATATTTTTTAATCATATTGAGTAGACTAGGTATAATTGTATTAGTATATATTAGATTAAAATTTATTTCTTTAATTGTGTGGATATAATTGTTATTAAATTATATATATTTTTTCTTTTATTAGGCGGAGACAATTGATGTTAGTTAAAATTTTTTTCCTTCTCTTAGATGGATAAAATCTAACAAGGAAGACAATGTCGACAAGAAAAAAAAATTAAGTTTTAAAATATTTTTTTTTCTTATTTTATTCTCATTTCTTTCCATTCAAGACTTAAGTAGGACATGCCCTTGAGCAAAGGGTAACTTTGCCCTTGAGAGTGAGAAAAACTTTTTGTAGGGTGGGGATGTCATTACCCTTTATAATGATCAGAATAATGGAATTTACTCGAAAAATCACACAGACAATTGATCGAGATCGTGCAACTTCAGCCTTCCATTTAACGGACAGATATATGTAGACGTAAAATTCAAACCTACGTCGTCTCCTACCAAAAATATTCCCCACCGCCCCATTCATCCCAGAGATTGCTTGGTGTAACTGGAGTATGTGATTGGCTCACTCCGATTATACACTGAGTGGGGCCCACTTTTATGCTTATGTGGCACAATTTGAGTGGCCTTAGGTACAGACCACTGTAACACCTGAAACACTGAATAATTCCCCTCGTCCACTTCTCATAGCCGGTAGCTGTTCCAACGTGCAGCCAGCGACCTGGCAGTCACTCATTACCCGCCTGATCGGTAATGATCCTGTGATCCTCAACGGCCGGATCTTCCCATCAAAGCCTTAAGTATTGTTTGGATGAATTTATTTTGTATCATGTTTATTTGAGTACTTTTTCTTTTTTTTTTTTAAAGTAAATTACTGAATTTTTAAGATTAAAAGTAATAACCAGAAATTCAAAAAATAAAATAAAATTTGTTTAAATATTTAAATATATTAAAACAAAAAGCTGCTTAAATAAATTCCAAACAGGTTCCTTGTCACCGCTAACGGAGTCAGAACCACACACTTCACGTTCCAAGTAAAACCCTCGTAACAAATCTCAGCCGCTCGATCCAATCCATCAATTTTATCCTCTCCCTTCAAAACCTCCTCTCTCTTCAAAAGCCCCTTGCTTCTGTTGCAATTTTGCGAGAGAGTGAGAGAGAGCGAGAGAGAGCTCCCCCTCTAGCGTTGTTAAAAAGTTCAGAAAATGTTTACATATATACGAGCTTATATATACATATAATATAACAGAGAGGGAAGGAGAGAGAAATAGCTAGCGATGGCTCGGACGGAGGAATGCAAGAGGAAATGCGACAAAGTTGGAGAAATTGCAGCGATAGAGGTCGGAGGTGGACGTGGCAGTGTCGTGAGCTCTTCTAGCTCGTGTAAAAGAAGAAAGTTGGTGTCGAATGCCGATGACCGAATCGTGAGCTCCCGCTGTGCCGTGAATACGCCGGAGAATTCGTTTTCGCCGGCCATATCAAAAGCTTCAGATCGCATTTCGTTGTCTCGTTGCTCGAGCAACAAGTCGAGTGAGTACGTGAAACACAAAACGGGATCCGTAGATCTAAAGGTGGCTGAAATTCAAGTTCGAGTGCGGTTTTCTTTCTTAATTATCATTTGAAATTTCAGTTATCAAGCTGTAATTACTAATTTATTATATATTTGAAGGTTGAATCACAACCCGAGGGTTTTGAAACGGATATCTCAATGCTTAGTAACTGCAGATTCAGGTGAACTTTGATTTCTCATTTAATTCGCTTTTAATTCTTTAATACACATCCGTTTCCTTTCTGTTCCACGAAATTGAAATGAAATTATCTTTGACGGTTTCATCCGTGTGAGCGTTCATTTTCCTCTTCATTTTCTCTTTGTAAGTTTTGTGTATTTGTAATTTATATATTTTGGTTTTTCCTTGCGGACTTCGTCACTGTACTTGTTTGTTCTTTCAGTAAAGAGAGGACTCCGTCAAGCGAGCTGTGCGCAGGGACAGACGAGATGGAGTCTTCAACAGCATCGAAGCCATCAGCGAGAAGCCGTCGCCGGAAACAACCTGAGCAGAAGATGCCGCCGGCGGATGAGGTCGAGGAGTTCTTCTCGGCGGCGGAGAGGCATGAGCAAAAGCGATTCTCAGAGAAGTAAGTGTGCTCATGATAAGCCACGTCTCCACCAGACGCTCACTTTAGAATTACCACAGATTCACAATCATTACCTGAAAAAAATTAATTGTTTTGCATTCAGGTACAACTACGACGTTAAGAAGGACCTGCCGTTGGAGGGTCGGTACCAGTGGATTCGATTAAAGCCATGATGAACAAGAGAGAATAGAGAGAGAGAGAGAGAGAGAGAGCGCGCGTTAAAAAGGAAACCGGAGGCATATTTCTTCTTCCAGGGAAGTTGTCTTTGATATATATATATATATATATATGTAAAGAAGCTCTTCCATTCGAGTATTCACATTCTCAGTGAGAAGCTTCTTCTAAGTACAAACCATATTGAATAAAATTTACACGTTTTGGCCTTACAGTACCTCCCACTAAAGTCAGTACTCCCTCTATGTGGCATTCATTTCGGTGGTCCGCCAAGGAGCGGTAATATGATGTGATGTAGGGGTTTCTGCTCAGTGCTGGATGTGATAAAAAATAAAATAAAATAGAATAGAATGAGATAAATTTTAAATTTATAATTTGTGTAATAAAATAAAAAATTAGTAATTATAAAAATTTTTAATATTTTTTATTATTTTTTAAATTTTTTTATTACTCCAAACGAAACATGAATTACAAATTGAAAAGTGCATTTTGTTTGAGCTTCGTTTGGCTCTTTTCCTACATTTGTTCCATGGTATCAAATTATCAATCTTGTTGGGCTTTTTTTTGGCTATATATGTTTCTCTTTAATTGCAAAAAATATCAACTGTTGATTTCGTTTTCAAGTCCCAGATTTTTATCGGTGGACCATGGACTTTACTTGAGGATCTTTGCCTAAAAAGGACAGAAAAATATTAATACTATGAGCAACTAAATAAGGACAGAAATTTTGTCATTTTGGAAGAAAGTGAACACCACTGGCCGGAGGTAATAAATTATTCAGATTCTGAATTTGTATGGACGCTTTTGATGCTATTTTTAATACTTCGATTTTATTTTGGATGAATTGAACTAATTTTAGATGGACTCGAGAGGTTAACATTAGTTTTTATGTTAGTTACGTGATATCGGTAGAGTCATCAGTGGTGAATCATTCGATATTATTTTTGATGTTAGTTATGTGATATTGAGATTGTGAACTGTTTAATTAAAATCGAACGGTTCATAATAAAAATAAGTTGTGAGTTGTTTAATTTTAATTGAATGGTTTACCATTTCAATGTCACATTGTTAATATAAAAAATAATGTTAGTCACTCCTTTTTTTAATTTAGGAGGACAGGTATAGCATAAGGGACTTCTCAGGAAGATCATGTCAGGAGGCGGAAATTGGAAACATTTTGTGGGGGATCGATGATGCCTTTGAAATTAAGATGTACAGGGACTTCATTTGGGACAATAGTGAAAATTGGATTAATTAACTTATTTATGAGAGAGAGTGATATTAATTATGCTGCGTGCTTACAAAACTATCATTAAAGGCTTTGGGTTCTTACTAGTAGGAGTGAAATGTGACATCATTATTGACAGAGGTGGTCCTGTTGTGCTGATCTATTGGTAAAAAAACTTGTTAGTACCTGATATGTATATGGAGTTGTTAGAACTCTCAACCAAGTCAATTACAAGAGTTGTTGCTACTTCAAGCCGGAAATTGTAATATTGTGTTTAACCTTGCCCCAACTCCCTTACCATTACTAGGGTCCCCCTTTTTAATCAAAATTTAAATGGAGTAATAACAGGAGTAATGTAATGCAATTAGAACTTTTGACAATAAAGGGGATCAAAATATATGATAGGTTTCTTTTTTGAGTCAATCATTTAAGGGGAATTCTAAAATTTCTTAACTTTCTTTTAATTAAATTTTGTTACGTGTCACTTTTTATACTAACTTTTAATTTTTTTTTTTCAAATTTTTTTTAAAAATACCACCGAAATTAAGGTAAAGACATACATCCACCCTATGCTTGCAAATAGAATTTCTGACAGAAAAGAAAATCAAAATATATGATATGTCTCTCTGTTGAATCAATCACTTAAATGAAAATAGGCTAAAGAAATACACTACCCTTGCGTTTTATTTCCCATCTCTTATTTATTTTCTTACTCTTCTTATCTACCGGTCACCTTTTTCTTTCTATGTTTTTTTCTTTCTTTTCTTAATTTCCCCCTTTTTATCCCTATTATTTCTAATGCTATGTTTGGTCGCTTATAAAAATAAGAATTAATGAAATTTCAATATTTGGTATATTGAGAAATTAAAATGTGCATTTCTTTTCTAATGCTTGATATGTATGAATTAATACATTTAAAAATAGAATAGAAATATAATTTAAGCCACTTTTGTTAATTTACGCGTTCTAGTTCTTTCTTTTGTCAAATATTATATCAAACTTAAAAGAACTCACAATTCCGCAATTATACAAATTCCAATTAGTTTCAAATTTCTTAATCAATCATTGACTAAACATGAGAATTTTTTGATCAATTGAAATTTTCATTTTGATCAATTGAAATTTTCATTTTGGTTCCTAAACATGGTTTCTAATGGTCATACACAAAAAATGAAAGTTAGAAATTTAAGTGATTTAGAAATGCGTAAATGGAGGGATCCACCAGAATTGATTGCCTCTATGTATTAGCATAGATAGTCAATTAAGATATATTTTTACTACAAAAGTGCCATTGATACAATATCAACTTTCTGGTGAATAAGACGTTATAATAAAAAAAGCATTTCCCTGCACTTTAAATGGTTGGCGAGTCCATTAATTTTAAGAATTATCCTAAGAGTTCAATTTAAGTGTAGTCTGCACGCACGGAAGTTACAGTGCCTGGTGGAGGGAGAGAAGCAAAGACAAAGTAGACAGACGCAGATGGGGCGGGCAAGGGTTGGGAAAGGGGACAGAGAGGCAGTGTCCGAAATAAAAGAAGCAGAGATATAGATGCACATTGTTTGGGATGAGACACGCAGGGAAACTTGGTTTCAGCCCTTGTGAAGCTTTCAGGTCCCTCTCAGTCTTTTCAGCTGCAGAAGGAGCTAAAACAGAGAATCCTATATATAAACAAAAAGGGGAGCTAACTCGTGCTCTGTGCCGTGGAGTGGTGTGTGGTGCCCTCTCCTCACTGGCAACTCTGCTTTGGATCTGATGCTCAAAATTTTTTAAGAGAGAGAGACAAAGAGAGAGAATGTTGTTGCTTATTTTATAAAGAATAATTATCCTGTTACTAGATGAGAAGTTTTGGCCTCTCGATTTGAATGTTTCTGGCAGTCTTCTCTCTTCACGGAACTGATTATGATTGTCTAGGAAGAATTACTCTCTGCATTCCTTTTGTTGGGTTAGATTGTTGCTGAATTCCATGCTAGTTTTGGTCAATTACCCTATTGGTTGACCCAAAAAATAATCTCTCATAATTTAGATTAAAATGTAAAATAGTTAAAATTTAATTAAATTTTTTTCTTAAAAGTTAATTAAAGTTAATTAATTGAAGGAAAAACATTTTTTGCAAAAATAATGATATATAAAAGTATATTATTATCTACTTTTACGTTACAGTAATTTTTTTTTATTTTGTAAAAAATTACAAAATTTATAAAAGAATTTACGTATATTTTTCTCAATAATATTTTTTGCTCAATTATATATAAGTTTTTATGGTATGTGAAACTAAATCTAATTAAATTTAATCCATTTAATAGATTTTGTATTTCGAATTCCGAAGAGTTTGCGTTACTTTTTAATCGATAGAGGGTCATGTATTTTTTTCATAAATTAAAAAAAAAAGTATAATTATCCATTTGTATAAACCATAAATCCAACTCCAGTGAGAGAAAGCACTATGCTCGCATAACTGATGACTCTCATTGAGCATCCTATCCTGGGTCGCCTATGTTTTCCTCCGGGTTCAATGGTGTAACTCCAACCTCCTCAAAGGCAAATGCTTTTAGGAAATTAAACCTCCTTCAGATTACTCTTGGAATTGGAAGAAATTGCTTAAATTTTGAGGTGAAACTATTTGTATCTCCAAGTATAAGGTGAGAAATGGTGAATCAATCTTACTTTAGTATTCTAATTGGCACCCTAAAGGCCCTCTAATCCCAAAATACAGTCCTAGAGCTGCATACGATACTGAGTTGTCAAAGACTGATAAAGTCTCTAAAGTGATAAGCAACGGGCAGTGGTGTTGGCCTTATCCCCCCATCCACTTGGGAATTAAGAGAAATTATAGTAGAAGTGCCTCTTAATTACTTGCCTAACCTGTAGTTGCCAGATCAGTTCATATGGATTGCTTCAAAGGATGGAAATTACAATGTCGCCGCCACATGGGAGGCCTTAAGGGAAAAAGCCCAAAAGGTGATATGGCATACCTTTCTCTGGTTTCCTGACCACATTCCTAGGCATAGCTTTATTCTATGGCTTGCAATAAGGGAGAGACTCACTACCAAGGATAAGCTAATTGCATGGGGAATGAATATAGATCCTCCCTGTGTTTTGTGTGGGCTTAGCAATGAAAATTTAGAGCATCTCTTCTTCTAATGTCCATTCTCGGCTAATTAAGGGAGGCTATACTACAAAAAAATTCCATTACCAGGATTGCACAATTGTGGAGGGAAGAAATAGCTTGGGCTGTGGGAAAATACAGCGGAAAAAACTCTACACTAAATAATTTGCAAGCTTGTCTGTATAGCAATGATTTACCACATATGAAAGAAAGGAATGCTAGAGCTTTCAAAGAGATTTCTTCATCAATACCCAGTCCTCATCAAGAACATCATGCATGAAATTAGAATTAAAGTTTCTCAGCTACTTGTCATTTCCAATGTAAATACTAAGGTTAGTAGCTAGTTGGGAGTTATTCTTTTATAGTTAATTGTTTTGATACTTAGGGGTATTGTCCCTAAAATGATGTAAATATTCTACCATTGTGATGCCCCGAATTTCGTGACCTAGGGAGTGAGTGAAGGATGTTACTAATGCTAATGTAATAGTCATAATTAACCTGGAGTAGCTATGCACCATTTATGCTGAGTACACCATCGCGAGATAATAGTATAGTAGCTCTAATTGGAATCCTAATATAGACGAATATAATTTGGCCTTAAGGTCTTACAAACAAAGCTAAAAATTAAAAATCATATTACAATTTCAACGTCTGAACTAAAAAGTAGCAAAAGTTTTCTTAAATAACTAATAAAAAAATAAGCATGTCGTCGCGGTCCATCTAGGGTTCAGGAGCTGCATCTACATCACAATTTGTAGGAACGTGAGCACCAATCACTTGTACCCACGATTCATATACTAATATATATAACATGTAATAAAATTAAACATATACATTACTTTATCTAATTCAACTAGATAGTCACATGTTAATAACTTACCAAGTGAATATGTCACAGGAAATATTAATATCCCTGATTATCCTATCAGTAATAGATAAATTATCAGTGTTCATTAAATTTCTTTACTACTACGAGATTTTTGACAATAAATTATGGGATGGATATTAACAATGTCGTATTCGTGGTTTTTAACCACAGGCTATGATAAACCAAATCTTCAATCGTCATGTTGTAGACTACTAACTTACTAGCATAAATACCAACTCCTACGCAAGTTTTGGGATTTTCAACCTAAGGGTAGTCTCTGTACCCTTCATATTTTTTCCTAGTATCCGCTATCCCCACATTTACATTATCAGGGTGAAATTGTAATTTCACAAACTTTAGGGTCATTATGTAATTGTCCAAACTTTTGCGGGTTATTTTGTAATTATCCAAAACTTTGGGGGTCATTTGGTAATTATTCAAAACTTTGGGGGCTATTATTGAAATTTCTTAAAACATTTGGGGTTAGTTTATACTTTTCTGAAATTACTGGGGTGATGTTATAATTTTGAAAACCTTTTTGCTCCTTTCATAACTTACTTTTTCAGCAAGGACTAAAGGTTATATATATATACTTGATTTTATACATTATATATTTATATTCATATATGTATATATATACGGATCAGATATCGACTAGATGTTACTAAGTTTTACACAAAGAAACACAGAAAAAATAGAAAAAATATCATAATATTTTTTCCACATTATATATATAAATATAATGTATTTAAATCCCTACCTCAATGTTCTAACATGGTATAAGAACCACCTGGGAATGGCTAGTATTGCCTTGTACTCTCAAAGTTATTGGTCTTATTTATCAAAATAATTATACTAATATTTTTAATGTACCTTAAATTGCAGAACCTTAAAATTAATTTACATTGTCAGGAGTTTACTGTATTTACTTAGTACTATGCATATTATATATTTATATTCATATTTGTATATATATACATGGATTAGATACCGACTGGATGTAGCTAAATTTTACACAAAGAAATATAGAAAAAATAAAAAAATCATAATATTTTTTTCCATATTATGTATGTAAATATAACGCATTTAAATCCCTATTTCAATGTCTTAATGCAGTATAATAACCACTTGGGAATGGCTAGTATTGCCTTGTACTCTCAAACTTATTGGTCCTATTTATTAAAATAATTATACTAATATTTTTAATATACCTTAAATTGTAGAATCTTAAAATTAATTTACATTGGCAGGAGTTTACTATACTTACTTGGTACTACGTAGCTTTTCTTGCTTTCGATTTCCCTCGATTCTAGCTGAACAGTGTCCTTTTATTTTATTTTTTTTCGATTTCTAGCTTGTAAGCATGGACATGCACCTATATATATCCACCTGCCTTGCCATGTAGAAGCTCCATGGAAGCCTCAAAGTGCCACCAGCCAAAGCTAGCAAGGCCATTCATTAAGCCCACCAGATAGCCCAACTTGCTGGCTATTGGAAATGGCAAGGTGTGGCTTGGCTATGCTTTGCTCACCAAGCCTACTTACCATAGGCTAGCTTACTTAAGTGAGGCAAAGCCTCAGGTGGCCACGTGTATAGATATATATATATATATAATCTTATATATATATATATATATTAAAGGTTTATAAATCAAAGCTTACAGAATAGAATTAAAAATTATAAATCAAAATTTAAAAAAAATGAGAAAAAAGAAAAATTAAAAGTTAGAATTATTACATTCTCCATTCCTTATAAAAATTTCGTCCTCGAAATTTTAGATAACAATCATAACCACCAACTACAAAACAACTAGGAATATCGCATTCTTATTTCAGATTCCCAAGTGGACTCCTCCACACCGTGATGTTTCCATAACATGTGAACTAATGGAATCATCTTTCCTCGAAGCACCTGATTTTAAGAATTCAAAATTTGGATTGGTCTAACCTCGTATGTCATATCACGATCCACCTTTAGTTCGGTCAAATCTAAGATGTGTGTAGGGTCTAGAATATACTTTGAAGCATGGATACGTGAAATATCTCATGTACTCCAGACAATTATGGCGGTAGTGCCAATCGGTAAACTACTTCTCCAATTCTTGCCAAAACCTCAAAAGGCCCAATGTATCTGGGTGACAAGTTACCTCGTCCGCCGAATCAAAATTGTCTTTTTCATGCAAGACTCTCAAGAACACATGATCTCCCACTTGAAATTCCAACGGTCTACGCCTCTGATCTGCATAACTTTTTGACGGCTACGTGCCGTTTCCAATCTCTGCCTAATAATTCTAATTTTCTCATTAGTCTCTTGAACTAATTCTAGCATAATTATTGTTGTCTCCTTAACCTGAGTCCAACAGACTGGTGACCTACATGGCCTACTATATAACACCTCAATGGGTGCCATTCCAATACTGGCTTGGTAACTATAGGTGCTTCCCAACTACCTCCAAAGTCTAGTACACATGCTTGAAGCATATCTTCCAAAACCTGAATTGTGCGCTTAGACTGCCCATCTGATTGGGGATGATAAGCAGTGCTAAAACACAATTCCATCCCTATGGCTAACTAAAAACTCTACTAGAATCTAAAGATAAAACGGGAATCCCAATCTGAAATAATGGAAACCAGAGTCCCCTGGAGTCTCACAATCTCTTAGATGTACAATTTGGCCAGAGTATCCATTATGTCTATCATTCGAATTGGCGAGAAGTGAGTCGACTTTGTTAAACAATCCACAATCACCCATATTGCTTCATACCCCTTTCTGGTTTTTGGCAATCCTGCCACGAAATCTATAGTCACATTCTCCCATTTCAACTCGGATATGGGCAATGGTTGCAATAATCCGACTGGCCTTTGATGTTCTAGTTTAACTTGTTGACAAGTGAAGCACCTACTGATAAAGTCTGCTACATCTTTCTTTACTCCGAGCCAATAAAATTACCGCTTCAAATCATGATACATCTTCGTACCTCCTAGATGTACTGTTAATCTAGAATGATGAAATTCCTTTAATACCTCCGCTCGAATAGATAACGGTACAAAGATTCTCCCTTGGTATCCTAACACTTCATTATTATCTATGGTTTATCCTAGTATAGCCACTGCATCATGTATCCTTACTCATACCTCTTCTGCCTCCCTATCTAACCTTTAAGCTTCAATTACCTTGTTACTTAACATAGGCTAAATAACTGAAGTATACAAGACAGCTTGTTCACTATACTCTTTGAACTCCAAGTCAAACTTCCCAAAATCCCTTATCATCTCCCACTCTTTAATAGCAAAATTTGCTAGAGTACAACGACTCTTTCGGCTAAGTGCGTTTGCCATTACATTAACCTTTCCTGGGTGGAACTATAAGTCAAAATCATAATCCTTCATGTATTCCATCCATTTCTTTTGTCTCAAGTTCAAGTCTTTCTGAGTGAATATATACTTCAGACTTTTGTGATCAGAAAACACCTCAAACTTTTCACCATATAGATAATGCCTCCAACTTTTAGGGCAAAAATCATTGCTGCTAACAACAAGTCATGAACTGGGAAGTTTTGCTCATGTGCCTTTAATTGTCTTGACCCATATGCCACCAACCTAATATTTTGCATCAAAACACATCCTAATCATTCTCTAAACGCATCGCTATACACCGAATAGCCTGCTCTTCTTTTTGGAATGATCAATACTGGCACTATAGTCAATCTCCTCTTTATTTCTTCAAAAGATCTTTCACTTGCTTCACCCCACACGAAGCTAACTCCCTTCTGTGTTAGCCTAGTCAAAGGAATGGCCAACCTGGAAGAGTCAAGCACAAATCTTCTGTAATATCCTGCCAATCCCAGGAAACCACGAATTTCAAACACTGTCTTCAATCTTGGCCATTCAAGGACAGCTTTAACTTTAGATAGATCCACTGCAACTCATTCTTTGGAGACCAAGTGTCCCAAAAACTTCATTTCTTTTAACCAGAATTCACACTTGCTTAACTTAGCATACAGCTGGTGATCCTTTAAGGTTTGCAATGCTGTCCTTAAATGCCCTTCATGTTCTTCATCTGACTTCAAATAAACCAGTATATCATTAATAAACACCACCACAAACTTATCTAAATAGTCTCTAAACACCCTGTTTATTAAGTCTATAAATACAGTAGGGGCATTAGTCAACCTAAATGTCATAACTAGGAACTTGTAATGGCCATATCGGGTCCTGGATGCCATTTTAGGAATATCCTCTTGTCTAACTTGTAGTTGGTGATATCCTGATCTTAAATGAATCTTAGAAAATATAGATGACCCCTTTAACTGATCGAATAAATCATCGATCCTTGGTAGTGGGTATTTATTCTTAATATTAACCCTGTTTAATCTCCTATAATTGATACACATTCTTGATGTTTTGTTTTTTTTTTTTTTTTGCCACAAATAGTGCTGGAGCACCCCAAGGTGAGGTACTTGCCTAATAAACCCCTTAGTCTACAATTTCTCAATTGCTTTTTCAATTCTGTCAATTTCACTGGCGCCATTCTGTATGGAGGAATGGATATGGGTTCCGTACCCAGTACTAGGTCAATACTAAATTCTACCTCTCGCTCTGGCGATAAACCAATAATTTCTTCTGGAAATACTTCTAGGAATTCACAGACAACCTTGGGCAATTCTACGTCACTATTGATTTCTTCCCCGTGCACCAACATATAAGCAAACAAACTACATAAATCTATTCGCCCTTGTCCATCCAAATATGGCAAGATATATGCCTCACGCTGGTCGGTAAGGAAACGAATCCAATCTCCTTCTGGGGTGAACAAAGTTACTTGCCTTTTAGTGCAATTAATTATTGCTTGGTATGTTTCAAGCCAATCCATACCAAGAATAACGTCAAAACTTCACTTCTCCAACAAAATCAAATCAACCACTGAATGATACTCTTGACCATCGATACTATCAGTAATTACCAATTCACAGGCTTTACACATGTTTGTTAATAAAGAACGCCCTGCTACCAGTGTTTCAGCACTCAAAGGTATAATCAGGTCATGTAAATTCAATCCCAATGTGGACGCACAGAATCAGCAATAAAAGAATACGATGCTCTGGTATCAATAAGTACTGTAGCACTAGAAGCATAAATATGGAAAGTACCACTAGTTACGGCTGTCTTTGCGGGTTCGTCCTGCTATTCCATTGTAAACACTCTTCTCCGCCCTGGTGTATTAGCTGGTCTCCCCACCCTCTGTGCCTGCTGATCTCCATTCTGTTGTTGCCGGTGCTGGACCCCACTCTGTATGTTGCTTTAGGGCATGAATCTCGATTGTTGTGGCGGCTAAATTGATTGGGAGGTTGATGGGCGGCTACTGTGAACTGATTGAGTAACCTACGACATTCTCTTACTTTCGTTAATTTGCCTATTTGGATAGAACCATTGAATGTACCCTATTTGACCACAAATGTAACAAACCCTAACTTCCCTGCTTGATCCAGCACTGGATGTTGTATCTTACCAATGTTGATCATTTTTTTTGGGACATTTCGAATTTCAATGTCCTTGCTGCCTGCACTTGTAACATACTATCGACCTTTGCGACGATCCCATAGATACTCCAGATTAAGTAGGTGCTGGACTACCCTATTATGAATACTGGGCAGGTGGTGTAGATAAAGTATTCCTCTGTCTCTTCTTGCTCCCACTTCTTTATTGTATCCCATTCCCTTACCAGGTCTTCTTTCCTGTATACTTCAAATTTTTATCATATCTCTCTCTACTATCATCGCTTTGTTAATTAAGGACTTATAATCTTCTAATCCCAATAACACATTTCGGCTTCTTAACGTCGGCCTCAAACCTTGTTCGAACCTCCTACATTTAAGATGAGTGGTTGAGACCAGTTCTGGTTCAAATTTTGATAAATCTAAAAACTTCTTTTCATATTCCAGTATTGACATGGATCCCTAAATCAGGTCAAAGAATTCCTCCTGTTTTGCATTTCTCAGGGATTCTGGGAAAAACTAGCCTTGAAATTTTTCATTAAATTGGTCCCAAGTAAACTCGATTGATCCCCTAGAATTTTGCACACTATCCCACCAATTGGATGCACGACCCGTCAATTGAAAGGTAGTGAAAGCAATCCTAGTTAGAGGTTCTAATATCTCCATAGCTATTAGGATTTTTTCACATCCCATAACAAAATTCTCGACTAACTCAACATCCGGGGCACCATCTGTAATAACCTGAATTTTTTTCCTTAATTAAATTATTTAAGTGTGGTAGTGAAATTTTTTATAGTAAAAATCTAGAAAATTGAGCATTTGAAAATTTTTGGAATGATAAAAATTAGTTGAAAAAATTTTCGGATTAAATTTCACCCTATGTGGAAGTTTAATGTAGAATTTTTAAAATTTTTATCCAAACACTTCTTAGCCCAATTACTTATTTGGTTCAAACCAAGACCATTAACCCATGGGTCAACCCTTTTCTTTGACTCACCTCAACTCATTTCAACTCACTTTATCACTCAATGAATTGACTCATGAATAGTTACTCTAAATTATTTCCCGACAACTTCATTTCCATCTTCCATACACTCTCACCATCTTTCAAAATTATTTGACTAATTGGACAAAGAGAAGACCCACATTGATGACCTTAAAGCATCTTTTTTCAAATTATTTAGCAAACAAGATTTAAAGTATTTTGTTTGAAAGCTAGCATGATTTAAAGCATTTTGTTAATTTGTCAAAAAGCTAGCATGATTCCCGGATCATGCCACCTCCATACATCTTCCCCAATACTTTTCTTAAATGATATGGTTAGATAGTCAAAAAGTAAGCATGATTCTTGGATCATGCTACCAATTGTATAGGCATGATCTTACCTTAGTTGATTTTTTCTCCACCAATAATTTTCTTTACACTCCCTATAAATTGTGTGTCTTCAAAGAGAAGAAAATAAGAGAGAAATAATAATAAATTATTAATTAGTGAGGCTGAAGATTTGGTGTTGCTTGGAGGAAGAAGAAAGGCTTGGAATTTTCCAATTTGGGTGGTGTTCAAAGCTAACTCATTTTTTTCCTTCTCAGACTTGGTCATTAATATCTTCATTGAGGTAGGATGATGAACCTCCTAAAATATATTTGATGCATTTTCTGGTTTGAAGTATGAAACTTGATTGTGATAAAAATAAATACCCGTATATTGGGGGTAGGGAAGCCAAAATTTTGACTGATGTAACTCAGTATGCTGACAGCTCTCTATTTGTAACTTCTTATGTGCTTCTGACCCCTAAAACGGTGGAATTAGGCTTCAGCTAAAACATAAAAGTTGTAGCCCTTTCAGTTTTCTTTTCAACCCAAAAAGAATTGCATCAATCCGATTTGTGAGTCAAAAGTTATGCCCAAAATATTGAGCACGTGTAAAAACTGTATTTTCTGAACAAATTGAATTCAAAGCTTTTTTTTTGTAACTTTAGACCTTAGAATTTTAAAAAGTGTAAAACATAAAAGTTGTAGGTCTTGAAGTCTAGTTTCTACAGATATAAAGTTTATAGATATTGGAGTCCTGCTCTATTTTATATGAATTTTCTTTCAAACTGCTATTCTGCTTAGCTTTAATTGATACTTATTTGGATTTGTTTAGAATATTATGTTTAAAGATTTATTTAAATTTTCAATTTCCTTCTGTTAGTTATTGTCATGTTAATAATTTCTATTGATATGAAATTATTTTAAACTAGATATTATGTATTATTTGACAATCTAATATTGATGATAATTGACTTAGATAATCAGTTTCATCATGGATAGTTGGATGACTTATTCAAACTAAAATGCTAGTATTTGATAAAATGCCCAAAAGAAACAATGGACTTGTTCTTTTCTCATTTGGTCTTCCTTAAATGAATTTGATTTATTTTTGGCATTGTTTTGTCAACCTAACAAGTTATATAATTATATTTTTATGATTAAGTGAATTTAATGAAACTCATTTAATACCTTCCTAAACATTGGAATAATTCTGTGGACATTTGTGGATATCTTGAAGCCAAAAACCTATGATAAGGGTTTTGTTATAAATAAGATGATGATTGGAAATTTATTTAAATTATTTTTGAATAAAATAAAACTTATCAATTTTGCTAAAAATTAAATATAAGTCCAAGAGCTATTTATTATCTTTATATTCCATAAAATAATAAAATAAAAGGTAAAAGAAGTAAAAAATCAAGATTTGCAGCCAATGAGGTTCGAACTTGCGACTTTAAATCGCAATTAGGGTCGCCCACCCATTAAGCTACCAACCTCGGCCTAATTAATATACCATTAGAAATAATTTTATTCTTATCAAATTTGGTACGGTAAACTTGTCAAAACAATTAACTAAAATACTAATTTGTATTCTAATTTTTTTTTACTTGCTAATTGTTAATTTACATATAGTGCCTACCTTTGTGATAATGATATTGATGACTATGTTAAATCTTTGATTTATTGCGAATTACTATTAAAGTATGGATATAGATAAAGTGCTTAAAAATATACTGCATGTGACTGAATAATCCCACTTTTGATTCATTACCCGGGAACATTGCCAATTGTTATTCAAAATGTCTGATTTCCATACAAGGTACCCTGGGAATGTAAAAGGGTGAGAAGAAATTAAGGCACTCGGTGCTAAAGCTATTTTTGGCAATGGGGTGATGGGTGGGTAGAAATGGCCTTTTAGATGAAGATGGGAACATGCATTTTATTTGGGAGATGTTCCTTCTGACCTGGCCAGTCAGGTAGCCGGTCGCGACGGCTAGGTTTTTGGTAGGTGACACCGTCGGTATGCATTGGATGCTAAGCCCGTAAAGTCATTGGTTCCCAAGGCTGGGGGTAGAGGAGGATAGGAGTATGATTATCTTAGGAGGATTTAGATTAAACTCCTTTACAAAATTTTATTGTGACTAGCAACCTCTCTTGTTATGTATGAATGATGTGTTGGAATTATTTAATTATATTTAATTCCTCTCGATTAATATTTTGTAAAAATATATATATACATATGTATGAAATCTGTATCGCTACGGGGTTTGATCCCGAGACCTTGAAGATCTAAATCTGAGATCCCTACCACTGTGACACAGACTTCATTGTGGTACACACATCAATATTTAACTATTTTTACATGTAAGTAAAATAGTAGTTACGGTGACGGTTTCATCGAACCGTTGTAAGTATAATTTACATTATTCAGTTGAGATCTATTGAATTAATTGTCGCATAACTAGTATGCCACCTAAACACATTCACTTAATACAGTGTAGTATTACAATCACTGCATATAGGCACCTAGGAGATTCTGATTACTGGGCTTTAGTAGCTCACCCCTTGTGAGAATATTTTTTTCAGGATATTAAGCACAGGGATACAGAAGATGAGCTGGAAAGAGATTAATTTCTCTTAAATATTCCATCAGAAGAGTTATCTATTTTTTTTCTTCTTTCCTGCGCAGAGCTGGAGGACTTTAATTTTTGTCTGTAACAATTGTTAGATGATTGTAATTATTAAGCATAGACCTAATTTGCTTTTATTTGGTATGTAATGTTAATCGCGTGGTTGGGACACTTAGATGGCTCTGTAATATTTTTCTCCATCCTTATTTTGTGCCCTGTAGTTGAAATCCCATCAAATGGTTCAGTCTAATGACTTATAAATATTGTTTGGGATAAACAAGGGATTTTTAATATCTTAAATTTTTGCGGGTCAACCCCAATTTGGAGAAAAATTCTGGGGTGTGACAGCGTGTTATTATCATCTTATTTTTGTACCTAACAAATAAATCCCAAGTCACCCCTAGGCATTCGGTTATGAAAATCCGGGGCGTGACACCATCATAAGTGAGAGGTTTCATTCTCTGAAATTTTTCCAACGCACTTGCTCCAATCTAGTGCCATTTGTTAACATTACTACAGCCTCGGCCAACTGCTGTAGTATTGCACTGGTATTCACTACTGCTGTCTATGGTCCTTGGGGTGCCTGTGGATGTCTTTCCTCATTTCTTCCTAGTGCTAGTTGGACTTTCGTCACTATACTATGCTGAACTCCTTGTTCTTGTCGAATAAGTTCAGCTCCTTGTTCTTTACCATGCCTTGGCCTCTACCTCGGCCTCGGCCCCTCCTTGGCCTCTACTTTGGCCTCGACCCTATGTTCTATGTGGTGGCATGTTCTAACACACACATAAAATCATCGCTCAATATATTAAGACATAGCACCCCTATCAATAATTTAAAGGTGCATTATATGTAAAGCTTAAAATTTTATAAATCAAGCAACAACGATACATTCTAGAACTTATTGACTTTATATTACAAAAGAAGAAATGAGTTCTCAGAGTTATACACAATAAGAAATTTGTCTCGAGTAACTCGGTGAACTTATCTTACAAGCTAGCTAAAGAGAAGGAAATATACATGCAACAAAATTTCCTCTCCTATATACCCAACTGTTTTTTTGTGTATATTATTATTATTCTTCCCCCAAACCTCCTCAGGGTCCCTGCCTACTTGTTTGGGCATAGCCTGCTGATGTGGTCGTACTAGCCACTGGAAAAGTACTATTTGGGGCACTGTGACCGTTTGTGTCCCAGCTTTTGGCACCCATAACAGACAGGGGCCCACTTCCTAGAGCTAAGAATCATCCCATCCATGTTAGAGCCAGCAAGATTTACCCCATTTATCTCAGCAATGCTTAGGATTGGTTGAATAATAACAATGGGTTAAAGCATAGTATGTTGGGGTGGCGTTGGTACTTCTGGATGTACAAGTTCATTCCCCATAAAGGGCTAATATGGTATTTTTGGTGCTACAGGGACTGGGGTGCGCGGAGAATAATTGGATCCTCCAAAATATGTGGCCCCATCTCCTGGATAGGTTGCGTAAAGGGCTTCAGGCAGGACATGCATGAAGATATTGTCATCTGGCCAAGCTATTTCGGGTTCCCACGTAATTTTGATTTTGTGGGGTTGTTCCTGCTCCCATACCCTAGTTGGACCTTATGTTGTCATTTTCCTAACAAAAGTCTCAAAGTTAGATTTCACCCATATATGTATACTGAATAAACCTTTAAAATAAGTTTTATGCAACACATTTCCTCAATATGCACTAGACTCTGGAGGTAATTGCAATACCCATTGTCCCTAGGTATTCTAGAAGCCTAGGCTCTGATACTAAGTTATCATGCCCTGAATTTTGTGATTCGGGGAGTGAGTGAAGGATGTTACTAATGCTAATGCAATAGTTATAATTAACTTGGAGTAGCTATGTGCCATTTATGCTAAGTATACCATTGCGGGATAATAGTATAGTAGCTCCAATTAGAATCTCCATATAGATGAATATAATTTAGCCTTAAGGTCTTACAAACCAAGCTAAAAATTTAAAATAATATTACGATTTCAAAGTTTGAACTAAAAGGTAACAAAAGTTTTCTTAAATAACTAATAAAAAAATAAGCGTGCCGTTGCGGTCCATCTAGGGTTCAGGAGCTACACCTATATTACAATCTGTAGGGATGTGAGCACCAACCACTCGTGCCTACGATGCATATACCAATATATATAACATGTAGTAAAATTAAACATATGCATTACTTTATCTAATTCAATTAGATAGTCACATGTCAATAACTCACCAAGTGAATATGTCACAGGAAATATTAATACCTTGATTATCCTATTAGTAATAGATGAGTTATCAGTGTTCATTGAATTTCTTTACTACTATGAGATTTTTGACAATAAATTATGGGGTAGATACTAACAACATTGTATTTGGGTTTTTTAATTATTGGCCACGATAAGCCAAATCCTTGATCGTTATGTTGTAGGCTACTAACTCATTAGCATGAATATCAACTCTTACGCAGGTTCTAGGTTTTTCGACCTAAGGGTAGTCTCTGTACCCTTTCTATTTTTTCCTAGTATCCACTATCCTCACATTTACCTTATCAGGTGAAATTGTAATTTCACAAAATTTGGGGGTCATTATGTAATTATCCAAATTTTGGGGGTCATTATATGATTATCTAAACTTTGGGGGGTCATTTCATAATTATTCAAAACTTTTGGGATCATTATTGAAATTTCTTAAAACATTTGGGGTTAGTTTATACTTATATGAAATTACTGGGCCATGTTATAATTTTGAAAACCTTTTTGTTCCTTTCCTAACTTACTTTTCCAGCAATGACCAAAGGTTATATATATATACTTGATTTTATATATTATATATTTATGTTCATATATGTATATATACACGGATTAGATACTGACTGGATATAACTAAATTTTACACAAAGAAACACAGAAAAAATAGAAAAAAATATTATAATATTTTTTCCACATTATATATATAAATGTAATGCATTTAAATCCCTACCTCAATGTCCTAACGCAATATAAGAACCACTTGGGAATGGCCAGTATTGCCTCGTACTCTCAAAGTTATTGGTCCTATTTATCAAAATAATTATACTAATATTTTTAATATACCTTAAATTGCAGAACCTTAAAATTAATTTACATTGGTAAGAGTTTACTATACTTACTTGGTACTACGTAGCTTTTCTTACTTTCGATTTTCCTTGATTCTGGCCGAACAATGTCCTCTTCTCTATTTTTTTTTCTTCGATTTCTATCTTGCAAGCGTGGACATGTACCTATATATATATATATATATATCCACCTGCCTTGCCACATGAAAACTCCATGGAAGCCTCAAAGTGCCACCAGCTAAATCTAGTAAGGCCATTCATCAAGGCTACCAGATAGCCCCACTTACTGGCAATTGGAAATGGTAAGCTATGGCTTGGCAATGCCTTGCTCACCAAGCCTACTTACCATAGGCTAGCTTATTCAAGTAAGGCAAAGCCTTAGGTGGCCACGTGTATAGATATATATATATATATATATATATATATATATATATATATATATATATATATTAAAGGTTTATAAATCGAAGCTTACGGAATAAGAACTAAAAATTATAAATCAAAATCTAAAAAAATGGAAAAAATTTAAAAATTAGAATTATTATGATCATTAATCCAAATTCCTCTCTTAATTACCAAAAAAAAAAATTCTTCTGTGCTATTAAAATATACATAATGCAATAAATATTTAAGAAATCAGTTATTACATGACTCAATTATACATATATATACATGAAAGATTGTAGATCAAATTAGTTTAGGGTTATGGGATCAAGAATTTGAGGCACAAGTTCAACTTTGGCATTCTTTTTTTTTGTAATTAAATAGTATATATTAATGAAGAATAACTATTTACGTCATCAAGAAGGCATTCCCTTGTGTTACAAGTTTAGGTAGGAGTAATGGGTATCCCCCACCTATTGCAAAAAACCATATTTACATTAGAATTCTTGGGAATAGGGATTAGGGAGCATCTAACTTTAACTTCGTGTATAATTTGCTTGATGACATTTGCTGCTGAAGAAGAGAGACTATTGAAAGCTCGAGCGTTCCTTTCTCACCAAATGTGGTAAACCATAGCCACCCAAGCAAGATTACAAACTCTATTATGTAAACTGTTGCTGCCAAACTTCCCCATAGCCCATTTAACGTCATCTTTGCACGACTGGGTAGATTTGAATAGCAAGCATTTTTGTATGACTATCTTCCTAACTTCAGCCGAGAAGGGGCATAGGAAGAATAGGTGATCCATGCTTTCATTGCATTGCTCGCAAAGTGCACGAAGAGGATCAACATTCATGCCCTATGCAATGAGTTTATACTTAGTGCTAAGTCTTTCTCTGATGGCAAGCCATGAGATGAAGCTATGTCGAGGAATGTGGTTGGGGAACTATAGAAGATTATGCCACTATACCTTTGGAGCATGATCTCTAATTGCATCCTAAGTAGCTGCTGCACTATAGCATTTTGTTCTTGAAGTTGTCCAAATGAACTCATCATGCACGGCTTGGTTCGACTGGTAAGTGGGTGGGCTTTCAAGGATAACCTCCCTAAGTTCCCAAGTGTTCGGGAAAGGCTATCTCCATTGCTCTTCACAGATCATGCCAGATACTTTGGCATTCAAAGGTAGTCCAGCATTATATGCAATCGTAAGTCCATACTTAGGAATCAAGGGACATTTAGGATACCAATTAGAGTGCCAAAGACAGATGGATTCTCCATTGCCCAATTTATACTTTTTTTTTGGTAATTAAGAATATTTTGGATTAATGAAAATTTATATACAATATCTTGGGGGCATACCCCCGTATGGCAAAATCATTACAAAAAAAGGAACTTAACTACATTTAGACCCCCCAACTTCTAATTAAATTAGGATTCACATTAGCCATGCGATTGACAGGATATTGTGAGAGCTTAATTCTAACTTCATAATCTATCCTTTGTACAATGGAGGTAATAGATGAGGAGAGACCCTTGAATATTCTTGCATATCTTTCCTCCTTAATATGATACACCAAGCCGGCCCATGCAATTTTACAAATAGAGTTGCTAAGATGCTTTCCACTAAATTTACCCGTGGCCCATAAAACTTCATTCTTCCAAGGTTGATTTGGTTTTGTGATAGAGCACTTTAGCAATATTATTTCCCTTAATTCGGATGCAAAGGAACATTGAAAGAACAAGTGGTCCATAGTCTCAAGGGCATCACCACATAGCACACAATAAGGGTCAACACTCATGCCCCATCCAATCATTCTATCCTTAGTATTCAACCTTCCCTTAATAGCAAGCCAAAGTATGAAGCTATGCCTAGGAATGTGATGAGGAAACCATAACAATTGATGCCAAGTTACCTTGCTATTCCTTTCCTGAATTGAATTCCAAGTTGCATCAGCTTGATAAATCCCTTTCTTGGATGCCGTCCAAATAAACTTGTCCATGGAGTCAAGATTTGGTAGGTAGTTAGGTGGTTGTTCAAGTATTACCTCCCTGAGCTCCCATGTGCACGGGTAAGGCCACTTCCAATGTCCATTTCCTACTATCCTTGAAGCTTTTGCATCTTTAGGTAATCCAGCATCATAGGCAATCCTAGGTCCATATTTAGGAATTAGAGGGCCAAGGGGATGCCAATTTGAGAACCAGAGGAAAATTGAGTCTCCATTGCCCACCTTGTACTTGGAAATGCTCCTTGCTTCTTCTCTAAGCTTAAGCAGCTTCCTCCATGTCCAAAAGTAGTTTGAAGGTGGTTTTGCTTCCCAAAAACACTTCCCTTTAAGTAGGTTAGAATGGCACCATTCAACGTAAAGAAAGTGGTTTTTGGTACATAAAGCCCATATGTGCCTTATCATAGATGCCCTATTCCATTCACCAAGTTTGCAGATACCAAGGTCTTTTTCATTTTTTTGGCTTACAAACTTCATTCCATGCTACCTTGCTCCCCTATTACCTTAAGTCTACTCCAGTCCATAGAAATCTTCTCAAAACTTGCTCTATAGCATCGCTAATACTTTTAGGAAACATGAAATGGATGCTCCAATAGACTTGTATGCTGAACAAGATAGACTTAATGAGGATCACCCGTCCTGCATAGAATAGGCATTTGGTAGTCCAACTCTTAACTCTCTTGGTAATCTTTTCAATTAGCTCCTTGCAGTCTTCTTGTTTGAGCTTGGTAGAGATTAATAGAACACCCAAATACTTGACAAGAAGCTCCCCTAGTTGGAACCCGAGCATTGAGCACAATTTGAGCTTCTCTTGATGACTCAATCCTGACATAAACTTTGCTCTTACTTCCATTTGGCTGCAATCCCAATTTATACTTGGATATGCTAGTTGCTTCTCTTCTAAGTTTTAGTAATTTCCTCTAATTCCAAGGGCAATCCAATGGAGGCTTAATCTCCTAAAAACATCTCCCTTTAAGAAGATTGGATTTGCACCATACTGCGTAGAGGGATTGACTATTGGAGCATAAGGTCCATATATGCCTCAACATGGATGCTCAACTCTGGCATTTGTATGCACATAGTTAATTATTAGTATCCGATTGGTTAATAATTACAATTCTACATGTAAGTGAGAGTTTGGTGCAAGATTAAAAATTAAGAGAACTAGTTAGTTTTTGATTTTTTTTAAATGATTAAATTTATTCTTTTATTTTTTTTTAAATTATAACAGACAAAAATGTCAAATTAACAAAAAGTTAAAAAGTTAGTTACTAAAAAATTAGCTTTTTTCTATTCCTAAATGCAAAAAAGTTAATTTTTTAGTAGTTAACTAGTAACTAATTATAACTAGTAACCAATTATAAAAAAAACTAACTTTTTTACTTCCCAAACTAAGCGTAAACCTAAAGAAGTAAATGTTTATAGGAATAATTGTTGATATTATTCTCATAAATTTTCATTCTTTTTAGTTCACTCTTAAAAATTAACGTTTAACATACTAAGAGTGAAAAATATTAATAAATTAATTTTAATAAAATATACTTAACATAATTCAAAGGAATAAAATTTTACACAATAACATTTATCCCAAATTAACTTCATAAATTCTTGACAACAATGGTTAAACTAATCTTATATTGCTAAATAATAACTGTGGGGAAAGGAGCCACCAGACTTAAACACGGGTTAATGAGGTAACATATGAGAGACCTTAAACGTTTGGTCTAACTACGTTTGCTTAGGACAGAGTATTAGGTTTTGGGATGAAATAAATTTTGTTTATTTGGCCTTTAATTTAAAGGAAAAATTCATAAAAAAATTGTATTGAAAATTTTATTTTATTTTGTATTTGATAATCCAAGATGTTTGGACTAAATTGTATCAATCTCAAGTATGATATATAATTAGGTCATATGATTTCATTTCAGACTTGTGTTTTGTATATAGTTAAAATTGTTGTTTTTCATTTTGCATGCTCACTCATAACACCAAGTCTACTAGGATATTTGAGAAGGTTAAAACCTAAGAGAATGAGAACATCTAAAATGAACCTAGCTTATGCAAAATGTATTTGATGTAGTTGATTGTCAATCATTGATTATTCAATTATAATTCTTCCTTCTATTTTTTGTTATGCTACAAAATGGAAAAATAAAAAAAAAAAGTTCAAAATAAAATTTCTTTATATTAACTTCAAGTTTCTAGTAATCTAACGTCTAAAACGTCACACACAAATTTGTAAGTATCATCTTGAATAATTTTTCCATATTAAATTTAGTGCAATTTGCTAGCGCAAAGATGAGATTTTGTTGATTTTCTTAGAAGTTGGATAATGTTTTGTATTGGCCAAAAAAAAAAAAACTATTTCTAAATTGTTTTAAACATTCCCTTACCACTCAATCTGGAAAGAATTTTTTTTTTTTTTAATTTCGTTAGTCCTTGATTTCTATCTTCTTAACAAAACAATTGCTTTCACCTATAGTTTCAATTATGAATATTTGACTGCTCAATTTCCTTACCTAGAAGAATGAATTGGAACAATGAAAGTAAACACACATGCATACACTCATGGAAAGACTTAAAAAATTTCTTAGCAAAATCAACATGGCCAAATATTAAATCAATGATCTTTCTCATATATGACCATGACTTTTATAGAACAAAAGTTACAAAAGGACAGATTATAATAATTTATATAGGCCCATACAAGTAGCTAGGTGAAGTGTGAAATTTTGTTAAAGTTCTATAAATAGGTTTGATAAAGTTCTATTGAAGTAAATTTTCTTACCATTAATCGTATTAATGTTAGTTACAAATCATACTTCAAAACAACCCCTTTTCTCCTCTCCAAATTCAGGTTTGTCACTAGTAAAGTCGTTGGTTACATCATAGTGAAGTCGTTGCTGCTTATTCGTCAAATCTAGAAATCAATTTCATGGATGATGATGGTGAGGATTTTAAAGACATAATGACAACCAATGAAAGCAAACTTAATGCTAGATTAGAGGAAAATGGCAATGAGTTTCCCGATATGTTGGAAGATATTTATTTTGAAAATTCGAGGAACAATCATGATACAGAAAGAAGTTTTGATGGCATAGAAGTAGATGATGTCCGAAACTTCGATAAGCTATTACACAAGGCTTGGCATGAGTTACACCTAATTCGTAAATAGTATAGCATGTTTTCGTTTGTTATCACTATTATGTATGCAAAGTTTATGTTTAAGTGGAGAGCACTAGCCAATAAATCATGAAAATTTTGATTAGAACTCTCAATGGCTACCATTCAACCAAAGCCACTCAATTGATTGATTGTCTCATTTAACCTTATTTTTTCCCCTAATTAACAATTCATTATCCTAACATGTCAAATGTTCCCTGCCCGTAATGTTGATGTATATTCTAGACATCCTCTTTTCATTAAAGAGATCTCAATATATCACAATGATCTTCACATTTCTAAAATATAGATGCAAATCAGACTTCCAACTCACTAAGTTTTGTTGGCTCAACTAATTGATAGAATTTGTTTTATATCATATTAGAGAATAAAGGAATCTTCTGCCTAAGAAATAATCACAACTTAAATTGAAAGAACACTATCATAAAACAAGTTAAGTATTTGTGTTAAAGGCTAACTCAATTGAAAGTATCAAATGGTTGGTTATTTTGGATTTGAGTACTCCTCATCCTCCATTGCATTTACATGGTCAACAACTCGCATAAGTGGATCATAATATAAAAATATGGACAACTGAATAGGGCACTGATAGAGTAAGAGAACAGGTACATTAATATTTTAGGTTGAATGGCAAAAATTTACTTTGTTTAGAATGTCCTTTAATTTGTTATTTGTTCCTGTGGATCTAGACTTCTACTTTAACATGTTTTAGACTTTACGGGAATCGGATTTAGTTTCGTGATTAATTGTGTTACCCCAAATAGCAACACTAGAGGGGGGTGAATAGGGTTGCTTAAAAAAAATTGCAAATAAAAATTTCAACCCTAAAACAAATATGTCAAGATGAAAAGGATAATCAAATATAAAATGCACAAAAAAAATATTATTCAATATTTGTGGATGAAGAGTGAGTACTAGTGTTTGCAATAAATATAGTGGTTTAGTTTCAATGTTGCCTACATCCACTGCCCAAGGCATTCCTTGAGATTTCTCCACTATTCTTTGAAGAGCTTATTACACACTAGCTTCTCAAGGTGCTAGAAACCTTTCCCAAGTGATTTTATCCCCAAATCACTCACATAAGTCTCTCTCAAAGAAAGTATCTTGTTTTAGTTCTAACACTTGAACCAAAACCAACAAGAGCTCACCCAACTCTCACAAATTAAAAGGGCTTTAAATTTCCCTTTCTTACAGCAGCAATGATGAGTTTGAAACTCAATCAAATCAAAAAGAAACTCTCACAAGTTGAATATGAAAGATGAAGCACAAGTGTGAGAAGAAATCACTATATATTTGCAAAGTTATGGAATTTCTTGTATCTCTTTGTAAGCACTTCTTTCTTGCCTTCTTCCTCCTCTTGAATCTGAGTTTGAGGCTCCATTTATAGATGAAAATCTGCAAATGGCCGTTACTAAGTGAAAAGACACTTTTGCCCTTGAAACAAATTGAATTTCCTTGCTTCCAATGCTGTCTTTCAGATTCAGATTTTCTGAGATATATTTGTGACCATTTTTACGCTCATAACGTTCAAATTAGACATTTCCTCAGAGTAAGGACTTTGTAGATATGTAAGTCAGCTATCACATGTCAAATTTTGAGCTTCATCCAATGGTTAGATAGTCAGATATGGCTTCTAAACCGAGACCAGCTTCTGATAGCTTTTTCTGACATTCTGAATCTGTGTTTCCCGTTTAAGCTTCTGTTTCACCATGATACTTTTAGAATTAGAAGGAACTTAAACTACAAAAGTTGTAGCTTTTTGAGTCTTCTTTTCACACACCAAAAATCAGAATTTTTAAAGCTGTAAGTATGAGTTATGTCTCAAAAACTAAGACTAGCTCCAGAATCCAGAATTAAACCTTTCTGTAATGACTAATATTCCAACTCATGTTTTGATATCTTAACATCAGATCCACAAAAATTATCCTTCAGTAAAGTTGTAGATATAGAATTCTAGTTTACTATATTAAAAATTCATGATAATTGAACCGTGGGATCTTAAGATATCATCTATATACTTACATGTGTCGGATTTCTTTGTTTACTTGAGTTAACCTCTAGTTCAAATCTTCATATTACTTTGATTTCTATTACTCCCAACTTTGAAATTCCTTTATTCATTCCTCCAAATTATGTGAAAATATCTAAAAACTAATATCAATCTCTTCCAACTCTATTATCTTGAATCTATCAAATGAATTGTAACATTTCATACAATGTCTATTTGAAAATTAATTGTGAAAATTTAATTCAATGTTTGTTATCATCAAAATCAACTATAAAACTAACTTTATAAACCTTGGGCCAACAAATTGTTAATAGAGGATAGAAGCTAGAAACCAAAAAATTTACAATAGACACAAATTTGGTTGATACATGTTTGTGATGATTCTAATTTGTTCATTATCATATATCATTAATAATGTGATGCTCTCCTCCAAATGTAGGAAAAAGACAATGGCAATGAAACTGCACAAAAAAAGAGTAAGTAAAGAAAAACGTCACGGACTACTAAAAGGCACAGAGAGACAAATGTTAAGACTAGATTACAAGTGTTGGGGGTGGGACCCTCTCAATTGGTCAGATCGTGAGGAAGTTGGTTGAGGAAGGTGGTTTTGGTGCTTGCTATTGAGGTCTGGGTCCAAGGTGGGCTTCAAAGTTGATGTTTGTGACTACCATGGTCACTACTTATGAGTTTCTCAAGCGACTCTCTACGAAGAATCATGACTACCACTTCACTTAAATGAATGATAGGAACATAGCCAAATAAAAGAACAAGTAAATGTTATTTGGCTCATTCACTTATCTTATTTATACGTAATTATGTAATCAGATTTTGTAATAAAACTTATATGTCACACCCCAAATCTTGTGACTTGAGAAGTAAGTGATTTAACATACAAACCAAGCACTAACTAACTATACCCTAATCAGAGCCATAAGATCACCTTGGAGTGACATCCTCAAAAGATAGACACATAACATAATATGAACAAAGCCTTGGCTATTGCCATGTCATCATGCTCCAACGTGTCCCATAATAATAACAATACACAAAATAGGTTTTATGACCTTTACAACCCAATCAAATAAATCTCTAAACGAAAATAATATTACAGTCCCAAATAAATATTTTAGCTTAAATAAATGAAAAATTCAATGTCTACAACAACTATTGCACTTCTAATCCCACCAAATGCCCACCTTGCCCTTAGGATCTATTCCTGTACAAAGTCTGTAGAGACGTGAGTAGTAATCCACTTGTGCTCATGTAGCATAATAGTAAATATAATATATAAAGTAATAACGTAAAACAATGCTAATATTTATAATTCAACATAATCATGCAACACCGTAAAACAAAATCCAAGTCCTCATCCATATAAGCATCATAATTTTGTTATCAAAATAAACCTAATATAATTTCATGTCATGATCACTGTCATTAATCCTATCTCTTAATTCAACTATCATTTCCTTAATCAATCTTTTCATAATCGTCTCTATTCAAGTTTCATTCTCATTCCATTTATGGGGGTGGGCCACAATTAACGTCGTCGTTAGAGGCCATGATTAGCCTTAATTCAAGTTGTCATTCGAGGCCACGATTAGCCTTAATTCACATGTCATGTTGTAGGCTACTAACCTACTGGTATGAACACCAATCCTTGCGTAAGTTTTGGGTCTTTTAACCCTAAGGTAAATTCTGTACCCTTCCTATTTTGTAATACCCACCATCCCAACGTCTTAATATCAATCACATTTATAATTATTTCACTTCCATTGATATCATCTTCGATCATTTTATCCATAACATATCATCATAATCTACAATCAATACATAGTGTCCCATACTTTTCCATTCACTTTCATTATCATTACAATAATAACTCAACATATTCTTAATCCAATTATCGTATCATTTCATCATAGTCAAGTTATTCTTATCATGATCAATAATCCATATTGCTCAACATAAATAAGCAATCATATTCCAATAATCATATCAATCAATAATAATAAACTTACCAAAAAAATCAATAATAATAAGATCATTCAATAAGCAGCGAATACTAATTCATATGTCTCTTCAATAATTTAATATCTTTTATCTCATCTCTCAAATATCTCCATCCAAACATTTCCATCGTTAATATCTCATTTCATACAATTTAGTTTTGTTCCATTACATTTTATCATATCATCAACAAATATACCACCATAATCAACCATTTCAACAATGTCAACTTATTACACTAACATATTATCTTTTCATTCTATTATTTTTTCGCTCCACTAACATATTCTCAACTTATTTTCTAATGAAACATCACTAAGTCTCATTAACAATATTGAAACAATTCTATATGAAGCATGTATTAAGCATAAGATGTGTACTCATAAGTTAACATTAAGGCAATACCAAATATGTCTTAAATCACTCTATCCAAGTATTTCTTTTCAGACTTAAATCATATAATTTTCACCTATTTAATCACTTTAGGTTATCCATTTAATGTCATGAGTGTTAGGATTGAAAGTATACAAGTTTTCATGCAAATGAGCAAACTAGACATTCTAGACAAGGGGCTACGGGCGCCTTTCAAAGATCCATGGGTGCCTCTCTATGTACAGAAAGGTTACTCTGTTCTATTGAGTTTCATCTCAATATTTTAGGTTCCAAACTTTACCAAATCCACTCTTTAGTTCAAAAACTTGTTTCTAGGTGTTGTTTAGGGTCTAAAGGCTCTAGAAAGACATCAAAACCAAGTTTAATTCATCTATTTCATCAAATCAAAAAATGTGTCCAACCCTATGCATATAATACACATATATTATACCACTTAAATCACCTCCTCATGCTTTCAATCCTTAAATAAACATCATAACAACATTCTTTTAACTCTTCACATCTCATACATGCAAATAGGAGGCTAGAAATCCCTACCTCAAGCTTGAACAAAGGGGAGCAAGAAGATGGTGAGCTCCCGATTTTGGCTCCTAACTTTGACTGCCCAATCTCTCACCTTTTGATTCAAACAACAAACAAACCACATAGTTGTTCAATTGAGTGCCTAATTGTATCTTTGCAAGATTACTTTTGTATTTGGTGAAAGTTGAGTGGCTTACTAAAACCCAATTTCTTTGACTCTCTTTCAGCTTCCAAATCCCTCTCCCAGTTCCTCTCTCCATCCAACCAAAACTCTCTCTTTCTCTCTTAATATATATATATACACACACACTTAAGTCTTGGTTTGGTGCCCAAGTATGCTACAGGAGTCTCCTCCTCTCCCTTACTTTCAAGCCTTGCATGGATGAGACAAAAAAGTGACAAATAGGTGATTGAAATAATAACCCTGCTGACTTTCTGCTGAATATCATAAGTGCCCCACAATGGTCATGGGTGCCCTACAAGGAGGCATGGGTGCCCCTTAGCTACATTTTGTGCCAAAAATGGTTAAGCTCGAGGATTAAGTTCCCTATTTCCAAAATTTTGACCTAATTACATCCCTAATGACCCACATTGATCAAATTAACGCACCCATTACCTCTTAAACTTGTTAACAGTCATCAATTTTAAATTCCTAATACATTTCACTAATAATTTAACGATCCACTATGTACTAGACTCATCAACAATCTCCAATTCACCTTAATATGGAAATCTAGGTTATTACATATCTATGGTGTCTCTCTTTTCTTTCTATTCTAGAACAATGATATTGTTTTCTTCTAATTGAATAACTAGCTAAGCTTGGACTCTCAATAAATTCAGAAGCTCATACTATCTTGACAAATTGTGGATTTGGAGAATCAAATAATCAACTACGGTATAAGAGGTCTCTTCTTTTAGTGCCTAGCTGGTCCTTCTCTATGGTATTCTTTCAATTAGGTGATATGTAAGTGAATAGATCCAAGCTTAAAACAAACGGGTACAGTAATGAGGAGTGCATGAGTTGGGAACAAGCAAAAATGCAGGTTTGGTCATACTAATTAGTACCAATTAGCCATTACCTTGAAGGGAGACAGACTCGAGCAGCCACTAAATATAAAATATATATATGACACTAAATCTAAATATGTATATATGCGTGTATAGAGAGAGACAGAGAGAGAAAATCTGATATTATGCACGTAGAGTAGAACAATTGGGCAGAAATGGTGCAGGTAGAGACTATACAGAGGAAGATGACCACTAGTGGAAGTTTTTAGCGGATGACGTTGTCGGTGCAACTTTTCTCGTGGAGGAGCACTAGCAAAGAAGCACTGCTAGAGGAGAAGTAGACAGAGAAATTAGTAGGTAGAAAGGGATTTGGGTATTTACCCAACTTCGAAAATAATACTTGAGTATTAAACCATTACCAACTAGTTAATCAGCAAAGGATCAAATTTTTTTACTTTATTCTTTCTCGATTAGATACCTAGTCACTGAAATTATGTTATTATTGACCAATGGTCGGGAAAGACATTTAGCTTCACTAAATCCTTTACGACTAACAAATTTGGTCGCTAATGTTCTAAAATTTTAGCCTAAAAAAAAAGTAACGGGGTATTTTTATATTATTAACGACCAATTGGTCGATGAAACTTGGGTAATTTATTGGACTACCTTTGCCGACCAAAACCTTGGTCGCCAAATGCTTTAATTTTAGTCAGGAAAAACTCATTTGGAATGGGGGTCTTTTTCTCTTCGTCGACTAGTTGGTCAGTAAATACTAAACATTTAGTGACCAACTTTTATTCGGTCGGCAAAAGTGGTGGCTAATAGTGTGATTTCTTGTAGTGTGATGTATATGGATTTTCAAGGTACTTTAAGTTTCAATCTTCAATTTTCTTGAGAATTTTCTTTGAATATTAGTTGATTCATTTGGATCTCATTCACTATCTTGAAGATTTTGTATATGAATGGCTAATATACAACTTCCATGTACTTTGTATAGATTATGCACTCTAAGTGTTTGATTTAGATTTTCAATTAAGTGAACCTAACTTCGTAACCAAATTAATCAACTATTGTTCTAAATTATGCTTCATTTTTCGATAATTCCAGATCTACTCTTTCAATAGAGTTAGATTGAGTTATATTTTGTTTTTAAAAATTCATAGAAATCTCTACTCGAACTGATTTGATCCAAGTCATTTTTACAATTACTTGCAAATAAATTAAATTCCAATCAAATTTTCACCATTCAAATTGGAAAACCTTTACCAATTCATATGAGTTTGATTTTCCAAACGAATTTTCCTAAAAGTTTTTGTTATGTAAATCATTTGAAGTTCCCTGCAATTTAACCTAATATTCACCAGATTTTTATTATGCTTACAATTGACTGTCTTGCATTTAGGGTGTAGAATGGACTCATTGAGACAAGAAAAGTAGGCACGCACATGCATAGCATGTCATGCCCGGATTTCATAACTTGAGTTATAAACTAATAGTAATATGCAATTAACAATAACCAACAAATAACCCAATCAGAGCTATACAACCATTTTAGAGAAAATATCAGAAGAAAATAATAATAAATAGTAGCATCAGTTTCAACTGGGTAAAAGAGCTCTCATTGCAATCTCCAAATAATATCTAGGCTCATCCGGCCTTTACGACCATATTGAATAAAAATCTAATACAAAAATAGTACATCTCCTTATAGATCAAAGAATAACAAAATGTTATCAAAGCTTAATGTTGGGCCCATCTAAGCGCTAGGCTCTACACCTGTAACAATGTTTATGGGACGTGAGCACTAAATCCACGTGTGCTCAAGATGCACACATAAACAAGTATAACATGAAACATCATGCCCTAGTATGCTACTATCGTGCAATATATGACAACAGTAAATAGATCATCAATATAAATCATAATAAGTATCTCATTATAGACCTCATTATCATCTCATTAATCATCTATCTTATTATCATCTCATTATACTCACACACACATGGGACAGATATTCTATAAGAATGTCCTATGATCAATGAGTATAGCCCCAAAACATCATCCTCATCTTTTATGAGTTAACACCCAGTGAAAATGATAAACCGAAATGTCATTGTTTATGAGCCTTGGCTCAATGGTCATGATTAATCAAATCATCATCGTCATTTATAGACCAATATTCAATGGTCATGATAAACTAAGTCAACGTCGTTATGTAGACCCCTAACCTACTAGTATGATAAACAAACCCTATGCAGGTTTAGGGACTTTAATCCAAGGGTAATCATGTACCTACCTATTTTCAGTATTCTCTATTCCTAAAACTAACAAAATCAACATCACAGATATCATTATCCAAATTTGTATTTCATTATTATTCATATCATCACCATTATCACTATTTAGTTACCACACAAGCCATCTCATAACATTTACCACACGTGGAAACATTACATCTTGTATTATTTGTCACACACAGGCCTTTCCAAGTCATTATCTTTTATTTTATTTTATCACCATCAAGTGTCGTATTTGTAAACATCTCTTTTAGAGTGATTTTAGATAACCAAGTATAATACCTTTTGAAAACATTTAAAAATAGTGGAAAATAACTAATAGGGTTCTCTGTTGTGTGCATACGAGGTAATACCTCGTGGCATAGGAAGGCCATTAGCAATCCATGAGTACAGACCATAGAGGTTAGTGCGCATAGGAGGCATAGGCTAAAGTTAGATGCAAGGAGAAATAAGGGTCGTGGACATAAGCGAGAGTCGTGCACGATGTTGTTAAAATCCCAATTTAAATCTTAGAATTTTACGATGTTAGAGTAGAAAAATTGTTCGATTTTATGTAAAATCTTAATAGGGGCAAAATAGGTAAAATCTCAATTTAGGGATGTAAAATCAGTATAATTCCGATTTTATAGGCGATTTTATTAATTTTAAAAGTAAGTGATTCTTGTGTAATTTTGTCAAATAAAATAGATTTTTATGATTTTTTTCAAGTAATATGCTATAATTATTTCACTTGGTACCTTTTTTTAGATTTTTTTATTCTATAACGCAATGATTTACTATACTATATTAGTTGAAAACTATGTGCATTGTTGTATCAAATTGACTATCATAAATTAAATGTAGTAGTCAAGATAGAAATCAAGAGGCTTAAATAAAATATTATAAATACATTTCAACTCAAACAAAAAATTAGGATAAAATGAAGTCAATATCTTAATGCAACTATATAGATCATATCAAACATTTTAATAGTCTCGATTGTGTAATTAGGTAAAGGGAGTACAACCTAGATATAGAATCTTTTGTAAGGTTTGTTGAGGATTCATTTTATTAATATGAGTAAGTTTTTGTGTGGCATTCTTCTTGATACATGTCTTTTTTCTTTTCTCTTATTAATAAAATTATTAACTTATCCAAAAAGAAAATGGAAGCTCTAAATAAAAAATTATATCATAATATACTATATTTTATTTTCTAGTCATTTAGTAAAATCTTAAGATTTTACGATTTGATTTTTGGACCCTCTACTAATTTTAAGTAAAATCTCAATTTTAACAACCTTGGTCGTGCATATGTTAGAAATTGTGTCATGTGCACGGGAGCCATCCAATCTAGGCTATGAGCATAAGGGCCCTTTTCTTGTGTGCACGGGGTGCCAAAGTACTAATCGTGCGCATAACAACCAAACACTAGCAGACTGTCATTCTCTACTTTTAGCTTCCACAATTCAAACTTCGTTTCTTTTGTTTCAAAACCAACTTCCATGTTTATATTCATTTTCATCTCCATCATTATTTCAACACAACTATAACTTTAATTTAACTAATCATCAAGTATATAACATGAATATAATCCATTGTTCATCGTCTACATCCTCAAAACTTAAGCATATATATGTATATTTATTATATCAATTTTCTTTCATGCATCCAACATAACCATCATCACTTTGAGCATGAATATAACATATTAATAATAAGAAAATAATTAAATCGCCACCTCAAGTTGCTCGAGGAAGAAGCATAAGACTCCAAGAAGTTTGAAAAAATGGAAAACCAACTATGATCACCAAAACAACCTTACCACTAAGCTAACATACTCGACACAGCCCATTCAACTCCAATTGAACTCTAGAAAAGGAAAGGAAACTTAATTTTAGGTATAACACTCCTTTACAACTGTCTCTCCCATCCCTCTCTTTTTGGTTAATGCCTGAACATCCATACATATACATATATTTATAAATAATCCTTTATGGTGAACGAAGAGAGTGTAAGTGGGTGAGGCAACTGATTAGCACATAATATTTGTACATTTATTCATTTTTTAATGTGCTACTGCATAAATATATTCACTTAAGTTTAGTTTTATTGCATATTTCTCATACACTAGTGTTTTATGTTGATTCTAATTTCTAGGACTTAAATTTAGGAAATTGGAAGCCAAATCAACATAAAAATGTAAGTGGAAGAAGTCCCATATGAATGTGAGGCAAAAAGAAAAAGGAATAAAGGTTAAAAAGGAGAAAAGTTCTATGTTCACACCCTTGTTCGCATAGGTTATGTGAACACCTAGGTACCAACAACAGAAGAGAGGTTCATAAAGAACCAAGAAAAAATACTAAGGCATGACTATGGTTTGAACAACCACTTGTGTGCACCAAGGATCAAACAACAGTGAGGAGATCAACTTTAAAACTTCAATTTTTGTCTAAGTAAAGGAGATGGTTTGAACCAAGGTTTGAACAAGGCCAAGAAAGCTTTCTTATTCGAACAAAGGCCATGAAAGGCCTCTTGTGCGCACCCTTGTTTCAAACCATGTGACTCCTTTACAGATTTTGTTAATTCTCCATTAGTTTTAAGGGTTCTTTGGTCATTCCAAACAAATAGTTTATGCTTTAGATAAAGGATAATTGCTGAGTTAGACATTAGAAATTAGATTTTCATAAATAGAGTTAAAGTTAGAGAGTTGATTTATATTTTTAGAGAGATAGTTTAGATCATGTTTGATAGGAAAGAAAATTTAAACCATGTGAGTCTTTTTCATGTTTGAATTACTTTGTAAGTATATTGAATTTTAAGACAAATTTGAGTTCCTCTTCTTTGATGCTTAAGTAGTCTTTATTCTTAAGTTCAAATCAAAGAGAATAGATGATGTATGTTGATTTTCAAGGTAATTTAAGCTTTAATATTTAATTATCTTTGGATTTGTAATGAATGATAATTGGTTTGTTTGGATCATTTAAAATCACTATTTTCATGCCTGATCTTGAGGATTTTTTTATGTGGATTGCTACCTAGAACTCTCATATATTTTATATGGATTATTGCGCTAGTGTTTGATCTAAAGACTCAACCATGTGAACTTGATTTTATAACCAAATTGATTAGTTATTATTCTCATTAAAATTCCATAGAAATCACCACTTGAAATTGTTTGATCCAAGATCTTTTTATAATTGTTTTTAATTTCATTAAATTTTCAATTGCAATTTTCACGTTGGGTTTGATTGTAGCCTTCTCGGTGTTTGACAAAGTGCCTAGATAGGTTTTATTTCCAAAATTTAGCCCAATTTTCTTTGATTTCTATTGTGTGACACCTACCAATTGAGAGAACAAGAATTGTAAGTTCACCATGCCTCTCTCTATGGGTATGACCGGTACTTCACCATTTTATAAATTTATATTACTACAATTGATCAACTTAGACTTAGGTTATATTTGCTCTTTTCACTTAGAGAACACAAACACTTTTGATGCCATTGCTAGGGAGAGCAATTGTTCATGCACAATTCATAGCTAGGATTGAATGGTCTCAAGTAATTAAGAGTAGTCTTTCTTATCTCTATTCTCTTAGTAGTTTTTTTTTCTTTTTGCATTGTAACATATTGTATTTGCTTGTCATTTGGTTAGTTTGCATTGCGTTTAGTTAATTTGCATATTTAGCTTAGTTTGCTTTAATTTTTACATTTTAATGATGAACATTGATTTTAATGCATGCACATATAGTTCGCTCAACACCACCCACCCATGTACTAGTTATCTAGAAGAGATTTATGGCACATATTTTGTTCTAGAAACTACACATATGCTACCATCTTGTTTTGGGCAAGAGCATGAAGAGTTTTGAGTCCATCTTAAAAATTTTTAGTTGGCTTGTATGCATTGAACTAATGATTTTTTGAATGATTTTTTTATGATGATTTTTTTCCTATGTCTTTTCATAAGGTGGCTTTAGTTTTGCACTATACTATTCATTCACCTATATGGTCTTAGGAGGATTTGTCGAATGCATTTTTCTTTCACTTTCCACCCTGAATCGTACAAGCATCCTCCAATTTCAATTAAAAACTTTTTATCAAAAAGAGGGTGAAATGTTTTATGAATGTTGGGAAAGATTCAATAATATTTTACAATCCTACCCAAGCCATCGTTTAGAGTTATGATGCATTTTGAGTTACTTCTTTCATGATTTTTGTCCAGACACGCGTCCTACTCTTGATGAAATTCTTAATCTTACATCGGACATGGCATGCACTATCTTGAGTCTCTTATGAGAACTTGAGACCTAGGGGAGATACTGAGAACATTATTCATCTAGCACTTGTGACACTATTTCATATGCTAATTCTACATGCTCACACCTCACACCACTCATGGAGACCGAGTATCATGATCATGAGATGTTATTTGCATATTATATCACACCTATCACCACGCTCAAGCATGATGCCAATTTTAGCCTACTCAATCAGGCCGTTGTTTAGCATTTTAACTCCCAATCAGAGAGTGGGCATATCACTTGGCCTAAGGAGTTTTATATTAAGTCGGTCACACCCATATCACTCACTTGTGCACTTAAGAGTGATAGTGAAATGTACCTTTCCTCTCTTGATTTTACACAACCTAAGAGTCTGATTTGGGAATTAGTGAGTGACTTGTCTGAGACCGACTACACTTGGGTAGAGAAGGTGGCAGAGTATCTTGAGGAGGTTTCTCATATTGATTTTCTTAGTGATAAGTACTTGTTAGAGCATCGCATGTTCACATTTGACCTTAATTATAGGCTATATCCGGGGTCCAAGGATCCTCATAAGGCCAAATTGAATCTGATGTCATGCACACTTAGAGTTTACCCATCTTCAGTGCCTCACAAGTCTGGAGAGAAAACATTTTATTAATAAAACCATTTGATAATTCTTGGGATAGGGTAGGTGTTGGCTAACTTTTTTCTCTCCCATTTTTTTTATACAAAGTAGATTTTTATTGTTCTTGTTGTTCTTATTTCTTACTAGTTTAGATTTTTTTTAATTCTTTGATTATTTTTATTTTCTTTTACTTACTAACTTTTTCTTTTTTTTTTTCTTTTATTTCTAACAATTTCTTTTTATAGTTTTTCTTTGCTTTAAATAAGAAAGCTTTTGAGGTTATACCCTTCCTTTCTCTTTTCCTTAATCTCGCACTTCCATTTTGGTACTTAATGATTATGTCTACTTGTTGTTGGGAGTGCTATAAAATCTAGGCTAGGGGATGGATTGGGTGATGCCTTAAGTAGTTTAAATAATGGGTGCATGCTTGACTTCTACTTATGCTTAGTTGGTTGAACTGTACCTTAAATGGCTATGATTTTATGCTCTTTATCATATTCAATTGCACACTACTGACCTACAATTGCTTTATGGTTTTCACATTGAGGACAATGTACAATTTAGGTTGGGGGTAGAGTTTGCATGATGATATTTATGCCTTTTTTTTTTAAAAAAGTTGTCAAAATTTTTCAAAATTTAAGCATATTAGAGTTTTATTGACTTCACTTAGCATGAGTTGGAACTTACATGTCTCTCTTGATTGGTTTTATATTGGTATTTTTCTATAAGAGTAAATTAGTGATTTGGTTTTAATACTGAGTAAAGTGCATGATTCAAGTTGAGTATATAATTTCCTGATGCCTTATGAACATATTCTTTAAGATCATTGGATGAGAGTGTGTTAAGGATTGTTGTTTATGTGATTTAGTTACTTGGTATACCACCACATAGATGGAGACTTAAACCCTATTTTGTGAGTTTTTAGCCTTATCTTTGTTTTTGAGGGTTATACCCTTAATTTTCTATCTTTTGTTCATCTCACTAGCCTTTGAATAGCTTCATCACACTAACTTGTTTTGGTCTCAATGCGCACAAGGCACTACATTGACTTGCATGAGTGTATTAATGCATCTTATAAGTTGTTGTGACCCTAAAAGTGATGTTAGGCCATCTTTCTTATCTTTAGCGCCTTGATCATTTCCTTTGATTAAATTACCTTTCGAGCTAGTTTGAAGCCTTTTGAAAAAAAAAAAAAATCCTTTGAATTTCTAGCCACATATATGATCCTTTTAGCTTCATTTAGTTATTAAAGCCAACCCTTGCATGTCATGAGATGTTATGTGCATCACTGTTTAATATAGATGGGTGTTATAAGGATGATGATTAAAATTGGAAAGAAATATGCTAGGAATGAAAATAAATTCATAAAAAAAAATAAAAAATGAAGAAAAAGAAGAAGAAGAAGAAGAAGAAGAAGAAGAAGAAGAAAGAAAAGAAAGAGAAGATAAAAAAATGAAAAAAAAAAAACAAAAAATGAGTATTGGATATAGTATTTCTTGAGTATCACGTGTTTTTAGTCCCATGAGAAATAAAATAAAATAGTTATAATTTAATAAAACCTCATGGTTGATATCGAAGGTGTATGAAAGGATGAGTTAGAATGAATTGAGTTTTTATTGCCTTTTTATGATATACCTAGACATGCACTTTGAAATTCTATATCCTTTATTGTCTAGCCAATTCTCAAATGCCAAGTAACAACCTAGTAAAGACTTAATGGACCTTAGGAGAATGGTACTCATTGATGCATTGATCCATTTCATGTGGGTTAGGTAGTGTTTTCATTTAATAATGCATTGGGATATCCATTCATGGAGTTATGTCACTCTTATGTTTCAATTCTTTCATTCACATTTTGATTGGGTTTATTGTATGCCTTTGTCTTTGCATTCTTACAAGAACCATAAGAGAAAACCTTTCTTGAGTGAATTCATTTGTGAATGGATGACTTGGTGAGATTTAAAGTCGAGGCCACGTCATTAGGTATGCTTGGTGATTAAATTGATTAAATAATAAGAATTGGCATATTTGAGTTCTAGTGGTTGATTTGATTTGTTCAACATGCATTGGGATGATATATACAATATTTGGATTATGTAACTTGTTTGATATTGAAATTGAATCATAAGTTAGTTGATTGGATTATATCATTCATGAGATCAATTTAGATGTTAGTGGAAAGCATCACTGCAAACTCTCACAAGACTTTACTCTTCCACTAAAGGGAACCTACGGGTTTAAGAGGCTTGCTATACATGCTAAGTGTAGTCATGATTTCCTACAAAAGTGGAATTGCTTTATTTGTTTCTTTTCCTACTTTAATACTCTCTCATGTTTCCCTCATTCTTTGTGATCCTATTTTGATTTTTGCCTCTTTTCCCTCGTGTTTATTGTAAGCATTCCTAGGGACTAGCAATGTCTAGGTTGGGGGATGTGATTAGCACATAATATTGTACATTTATCCACTTTTAGTGTGCTAATTGCATAAATATATTCACTTAAGTTTAGTTTTATTGCCTACTTTTCGTGCACTTGTGTTTTATGTTGATTACAATTTTTAAGAATTAAATCTAGACAATTAGAAGCCAAATCAACATAAACTTGCAAATACAAGAAGTCTCATATGAATGTAAGGCAAAAATAAAAAGGAAAGGAGCTTAAAAAGGAGAAAAAAATTTAAGTGTAAAACTTTATCCTCACCCTTGTTCGCACAAGGTATAGTGAAAACTTAGGTGCTAACAACAGCAGAGATGTTCATTAAAAAGCCAAGAAAAAAGTTAAGGCATGACTATGGTTCAAACAAAGGTCCGAACAACCCCTTGTGCACACCAAGATTCGAACGACAGTGAGGAGAACAACTTTGAACTTCAATTTTTGTCTAAGGGAGATCAATCAAACAATAGTTCGAACAAGGCCATGAAAGTCCTCTTATGTGCACCCTTGTTCAAACCATGCGAGCCCTCTATAGATTTTTGTAATTCTCCATTAGTTTTAATGGCTCTTTGATCAATCCAAACAATTAGTTTATGCAATAAATAGATGGTAATTGCCGAGAGTAAGACAATAGGAATAAGATTTTCATATATAGAGTTGAGTTAGAGAGTAGATTTATACTTTTGTAGAGTAGTTTAGATCTTGTTTGGTAGGAGAGAAAATTTCACTTTTCCTTTGAATTACTTTGTAAGTATGTTGAATTTCAATACAAGTTTGAGTTTCTCTTCTATGATGCTTGAGTAGTCTTCATTCTTGGGTTTAAATCAAGGAGAATAGATGATGTATGTAGATTTTCAAGTTAATTTACACTTCAATATTAAATTCTCTTTAGATTTGTAATGGATGATGATTGGTTTGTTTAGATCCTTTGAAATCACAAGTTGACATTTCTGGATCAATTCTTGATTGTATATTCCATGTACAATATATGTGGGTTACTAGTTAGAATTTTTATGCCCGATCTTGAGGATTTTCTACGTGGATTGCTACCAAGAATTCTTATGTATTTTAGTGGATTATTGCACTCTAAGTATTTGATCTAGAAACTCAAACAAGTAAACTTGATTTTACAACCAAATTGATTAGTCATTGTTCTCCTTGAAAATCCATAGAAATCACTACTTGGTTTGATTCAAGATCTTTTTACAATTGTTTTTAGTTTCACTAAATTTTCAAAAACAATTTCACATTGGATTCAATTGTAGCCTCCTAGGTGTGTGATGAAATGCCTAGGTAGGCTTTATTTTCAAAATTTAATCTAATTTTCTTTAATTTCTATTATGTGACACCTACCAATTAAGAGAAGAAAATTGTGAATTCACTACATCTCTTTCTGTGGGTACGACTGGTACTTCACTATTTTATAAATTTAAATTATTACAACTAATCATCTTACACTTAAGGTATGTTCGTTCACTTCATTGAGAGAACACAAGCAGTGACCATGGCTGGTGAGGCTATAGTGTAGTAACCGGCTATAAGATGGTAACATTTAATAAAAAGAGATTGTCAGTCAAAAACCAAAAAATAGTGAACTGCAACTTCTAAGTGCCAGGTGTTACAGGTCGTGTGCACCATGAAAAGTAACAAGACGTGCACATAGGAAAGGCATGCACATGGGAGAAAAGATTCAGTGTGAACGGGAAAACTCAAAACCCTGAACCCTAACTGGACAGGCCTTAACTAGGAATTGAACAACTGAGTCAACGTATGCATCATATAAATCACATCAATCATCATTTTATCATAATTAAATGCATTATATAATAAAATAAAATAAAATAATTTATCTAAAAATACAGGTCATTATGTCCTCCCCTCTTTCAAAAGTTTCATTCTCGAAATTTAGGATAAGAGATAATAATAAGAAAACAAATGAGAATACCATACTTTTATCTCATACTCCCTCTCCTAAGTAAACTCCTCAACTCCATGGTGTTTCCACGACATCCTAACCAATGGAATGGTCTTCTCGTGGAGCACCTACTCCCCAGAATCCAAAATCTGAACCAATCTAACCTCATAAGACACATCCAAATCGACTTTCAACTTAGTCCAACCTAAAACATATGATGGATCCAGGATGTACTTACAAAGTATAGACACGTGGAACACCTCACGAACATTGCACCTCCTAAATTTTTTTATTACCCTCACTTGTGGAAAAGAATACAATAATCATTTTAAACCAACTCAAAGATTGGCCTAGTAACATAAACATTTAATTAACTTACAAAGATACTTATAAGGTTTTATAATGGCAAATTCAAACAAAATCTTAAATATGACAGATTTGAACGTTTCCTAAATTGAAGAGAGGAGACGATTTGCATGTTTCCTAAATTGAAGATTTTTCAAATTGGCAAGTTTTCAAAAGGCCACAATCACAATATTGCAATCCAATTCAAACTATGAACAAAGTAAAATCCTACACTAACTAGGATTCAGTAGAGCTAAATGCAAAATTCCAGCACCCATTACAGGTAGGGAGCACAGAAGGCAACCCTTTGACCTTTTGATAGTATACCTTGTTGGTATGGCACAGAGAGCGCGATGGTTCGAACGAATTATTTATATAAGATTCTATTTCCATTTAGGAAATTTGTTTATGTTTTTAAGAAATCTGTTTATATATGAATCTTAGTTAAATAGGACTTTGTAAGTCTATATATGCACCGATTCTTAATGAACAACATAGAACTTAAGGGGCATATTATAGAATCTTGTAAGAGAGAGATTTTTTCCTTTGCGAGCTTATAGGTCTTTCTCTTATTTTTCTTTATAATCTTTCTTAACTTTCTATGTTAAGCAGAAAGTCCATTTGTAGGGTTTGTTGAGTGAATCGAGCAAGAGTGATAAAAGAATAGTAGAATTTGTATTCGAAGCTTTTCTCCCTATGAAAAGATTTCCTCATTAATTCCCTAGTGTTATTTTCTTTACTCTGTGTGTGATTACTTGATTCGAAAATTTTTAGTTGGTATCAGAGTAGGTCACTCTACGTTCTTAAGTGAGAACTTTAATCTGAATCAATAGATCCACCACGTAAAAGAGGTTTAAGCACCAAACCGCTATGGTTTGACAACACAAATTACTTACACTAGCAAGTATGAATGCATGCTTTTCTTTTGGCTATTAATTATAATGTTTGAACTTTTGTGGTTCAAGAATGGGAAGAGCCAACACACGAAGTCAACAGCAAAAAATGGCCAAAGCTAATCCTGATGTGGACAAAAGCTGAGCAGGAAAGTTCTAAATGGAATTTTAAAGCCTTGAATACAATCTTTACAACTGTTATCCAAATGAGTTTTGTCAAATATCCAGCTGCAACAGTGTAAGGAAAGCCTGGATGATCTTGTAGAACACTGATGAAGGTAACACCCAAGTAAAAATATCAAAGCTTCAAAAACTTACTTCTGAATTTGAAGGCTTAAAGATGAATAAAGACGAGAAGTTTGATGATTTTACATTCGTCTGAGCCACGTTGTTATTTCCTGCCACAATCTTGGAGAGCCTATCCTCGAATCCAAAGTGGTATGTAAAATCTTACGCTCTCTTCCCTGTACTTTTGATGCTAAAGTCACTACCATTGAAGAAGTCAGGGAAGTAGATTCTATGAGAACTAAGGATCCATGGGATTATTATAAACATTTATAGCTAGCATGCTAAAACCACAAAAAACTTAAAAGGAATTGCTTTCAAGACTATAAAAGAAAAAGAAGAAGAAGAAGAAGAAGAAGAAAAAATACAAGAAGAGTCAAACAATGAGGAGGTAGATTTTGAGGAGACAACTAAAAAACTCACAAGATTCCTCAGCAAGTTCAAGAAGTTAAAATTCAACAAAGCTAATAAGTTAGGGTCAAGGCCTCAAGAAAAATGTAAGAAACTCAAGAAGGCTAAAAAAGGTATAATAAGAAAAAACCAAAGTAGATACAGTGCTTTGAATGCCAAGGATATGACCATGCCATACAAGCTTGCGAAAATAATAAGAAGAACAAGAAGTAAGTCAAGGTTATAAATGCCGCTCTTAATGATGATTCTTATTCAGATGATTATAACTACTCAACCTCTTTTGAAGATGAAGGTAACTTTATCGCTTTTTTAGCTTCACAAAATTCTTCCGTAGGTATAAAGACCATTACCCTAAGTGACACTGAGACATCATCTAGAAGTGAAGATTCTGATGAAGAGTTTGATGACATTCAAGAAGCCTACAAAGAACTCTTCAAGGAATGTTGTGGGCCAAAGAAAATAGAAAAGTGTTGAATCAAAAGAATAGTATGCTGAAAAAGGAGAAAGATGCTTTGAAGATTGAGAATGAAGAACTAACAGGTATGTTATCTTATTTAGAATCTAATAAAAATTTTCAATCTCAAGTATAGAAAATATGGAAGCAAAGCTTGACGAAACAAATAAAAAGCTTGAAGAAAAAAATAAAACTATAGAGGGACTTCAAGTAAAGATCAAAGAGTTGGAAGGGAAAATAAACATGATGGTGAAATTCTTGAGCAGATGAACTTCAGTTCAAATGTGATTGATGAAATTTGGTGCAAGTAGAAGCCACATGGAGATAAATCTGGCCTAGGATACATTGAAGATAAGACCATACCAGTAGCATCTTCACCTTCAATAGAAGCTCCAAATATTTTTGAAAGCATGCTGTAACCCTACCAAAGAAGTGCTCCAAAGAATAAGTTTTAACAATTTCTCCTCCAAAGGTGAAATGTATATACTTTGCTAAACCCCAACCTTTTGTACTTGTGTGACATCAACCTTATATTTGCCCTAATTGTCATAAACTCTATGGTTTCACTTTGAATTATGTGAAAAAATTTTTCAAAAGTCAAAATCATAGAGTTTCCATGACAAATAGGTTTCAAACTCTTTCTAATTTTTCTGAAAATAATTTTAAAAATCCACGTCTATTTCAAAAGTTAAGAAATTAAAATTTTCAAAACCTAAGTATGAAAGTTTTCAAAGACAGGTAATTCAAATTTGAATAAAAAGCAAAGACGTGAGAAAAATAAAGTCAAGATCATCTATCCAAAAACTAGGGTTGTTTGAGTTCTCTTTACTAAACCTTTGGACGCCATTCACTTTGAATCTTTTAAAAAGTTTTTGAGTTTTTGTGCATATCTTTAATTTTCTAAAAATAAAAAGGATAGAGTTCATTATTTGTTTGAAGATATATTTTATGACTTCTCTCTCCTTATATGTGTGCCAATCATTCGGTCAAATAAATGTGTAATGGATTAAAAATTTATATTTTCATTTAAATTGAAAAGAAGTGTTTGCGTGAATTTTGCCATAATTTTGATGTGCTTTTTTAAATACTTGACTGATTTTGTATACACCTTTCCATCTTCTTATCCATAGATCTTGAATTAATCTTTGATGCATTTAAAAATGTTGACAAGCAGAAAAAAAAAAATTATCCGGTCTGGGAAAGGGCTACTGGTGAGACTAGTGAGAAGCCCCTTAATGACTCATTACTTGTTAAGGGAATTGCTACCTTCCTATAAATGTGTGAAAGATTTCAAGGCCGTGAAAAAGATAAACATGAAGAAAAGAAAAATTGTAGTTGGATTAAAAAAAGAAAAATTGCTCTCAATTCATTTGCTGCATCAAATTTAATCTTTGGATCTTATGATTTGATTGAGGGGGAGTATATATGTTTCATTAGTCATAATTTCACACATACACAAGTATTTTTTCGATTTTATGGCTTACTTCATCTCATGACGCAATCTTGAAAATTTATTTAGAAAAATAAATTTTTGTTCATTTAAATATATACTAATTGGAGAATTGATTTACATATTTGGATATAAGCAAAATAAAATTTCTTTGATCTATTTCATGAACTTCCATATCTATTTTTTTTGTTTGCTTTTATGTTCAAAAAAATTTTTTTGTGAACAAAACTAGCCCTACAAGAATTTTCCAAAAGAGGTTCGAACGGAAGGCGCTGAAAGGTCGAAACCTCGAGCAAATCCAATTATTTGTTTTTATTTGTTTTCTATTTTTCTTTTTCCTTTATAATTTTGAGAGCTTGTCAATTCATATCAAAAAGGGGGAGTAAAAAAATTTCGAGTTGTACAATTTTATTATGTGGTCCTTTGAATTAAAAACTTGAACTTGGAATTTGAAACTGAATATTATGCTATGAATGGTGATGTTTTACATTTTTGCCATATGATGCCTTGATGTGTTTGTCAGTGTTGCAGATCTGTTTAAATTTAATTAATTTTGATATGGAAGTTGCCAATGGGAAGATTGTAAGGTCTATAATAGTAAATTCATACAAAATCTTAATTTAATATGACAAATTTGAATGTTTCCTAACTTGAAGAGAGGAGAAGATTTGCATGTTTCCTAAATTGAAGATTTTTCAAATTGGCAAATTTCCTAAAAGCCCACAACCCAATATTGCAATTCAAGTCAAAGTATGAATAAAGCAAAATCCTACATTGACTAGGACTTATAGAACTGAACATAAATTCCAGTAACGCATCGTAGGTAGGGGCGTAAGGAAGGCACCCCTTCAACCTTTTGGCAGTATACCTGCAGGCACAGTGCAGGGAGCGCGATGGTTCTATACGAATTATTTTATAGAGATTCCATTTCCATTTGGAAAATTTGTTTAATTTTAGGAAATCTATTAGTATATTTGAGTTTTAGTTAGAATATGATTTTATAAGTTTACTATATGCACCCAAGCTTAATGAATAATATGGAACTGAAGGGCATATTATAGAGTCTTGTGAGAGAGAATTTTTCCTTTGTGTGCGAAGCATAAAGTTCACTTGTAGAGTTTATCGAGTGAATTGAGCAAGCATAACAGAAGGATTGTGTAAGTGATTCGTAAAGAGTTTGAGTAGAGTCTTGTAACCCATTGATAGTGGAATTTTATATGAGATTTTTCTTCCTGTGAAAAGTTTGCCTCTTAATCCCCTATTGTTAGTTTCTTTACCTTGTGTGTGACTGTTTGATTTAGAAATTTTCAATACTAATGTTGAAAATGAACATCTAAGCAAGTATAGTGCTAATACAAATTCAGAATAGTAAAATTATTACCTTATATGATTCTTGATATGCCTCACAATAGAGATCAGAATTCTTTGTGTCAGAACAAATTCTCTTCTTTCTCCATTGCTTCAAAACATAAGCATAAATTCAATTAGATAATTATACTATTAGTTGATAATGATGTTAATTAATAAAGTTAAATACGTTTGAAAGACACGTATCACCATTATATAGAGTACCCAATTAAGTGTCACATGGTGTAACTATATTTTGTAAGACCTAGCTTTATATGTGTAATATGATATTATATATGCATATAATATATATAGAAATCTATTAATCAACTACTTTTATTTTTTATTTCAATAATTCTATGAATACCAAGATGATTATATTATTCACACTGAGAAAGATGATGAATGATAATTGGAACATGTTGTTATGTGACCAATAAAAAGCCACTTGACTATTACAATGACCTTTGATGTAGAAACGCTCAAGAGGCTAGAAGAAGGAGAAGAAATATAGGGTCGTTTTAGGAGGAGGAAGAAGAGATGTCACACTAAGGAGCATTGTTTTATAGCTAGTGCTTCATATATAAATCTGAATCATGGGATCAATTATGGGATGGACAGTTTTAGATGAAACAAATCAAAGCCCTCATATCATAAAGCTGGCATCACAATGGACGATTCGAATCATGCTCGAAGCTTGTCAATCCTAGCCCTCATTGGTTGAGGCACTAACAGTTAGGATGAACCAAGTGATCAAAGCATGAAGGAAGCAGCAGTACAGTCGACAATGAGCAATGGTTGGCACGATCAAAACCTTGCGTTTCAGGGGGCTGAAGCACCAAAAAGACTTCCGGAGCTAAAGATTGTATCTATTCAACGATCCTGATTTTGTCTAAATAATCTACGGTACTTAACAAACTTAATTAAAATTAATTTTCAGCCAAATTAAAGCAAGAAAAAAAAAAAAAACACTCCCTCTCTCCTTTACCTGTCTTCATCTCTCCCTGACTCTTTCTAGAGTTGCTTCGTTAATCGGGGATCTAAACTTTCCTAACAAAGCAAGAGAAAGATAGTGGCCCAAATGTGAAGGCTAGAAAGCTTTGATGCCAGAGAATCGGCTATGATGCAATGTTCACAGAGGACGACAATCCTGAAGGTTCTCTCTCTCCCTATATAACCATGTCTATCTATCTAGGGCTCTTCGACTGTTCAGAAGTTTAATGGTGATTAATAGCTAAATTCGTTCCACAAAGATAAATCCGAATTATACACAGGTCTTTCAAACTGACTACCTTGTGGAGGTTCTAGTAAATTTCTAATTCCGAAACCTTTGATTTGCTTGGGTGGTCTGATTGGTCACGGATCAGGCCTTTTTCCCTCTGTGTTTCGATTATTTTGGGGGCCGGGCGTGTGGTTTTTGGGATCTGTGGTGTAATCTGGGATATAGCTGGATTATGCTGATTGTGTTGGGGGGAATTGGAGGTGGAAGTTAGGCTATTATTTAGCTGGAATTGTTTTAATTGGTGCTCAAAGTGAGGTTTGAGGGGTGGGTGTTGGGAATTTTTTTCACGTTTGCTTTATTGTGGGCCATCAAACCAACAAGGATAATTAGGCCCAAATAAAGATGGACGTCAATTGTGATGCAAAGCAGTCAAGCTCACATAGGAGCACAAGTCCAAATGAATTGCAAGCCCAATAACATACCAATAAGCGGTCCAGGAGTGTAGTTTACCGGAGATTCCAGCCCTTGTCCATAAGTGTGCTCGAAATAGATCATCACTGGGCTTAGCTCTATTTGACCCAACCTAAGGTTAATCTATATTACAGTATTCCTCAACATTAAACGTAGTTAATCGTCCGTTAAAAGCATAAATACACATTGTAACAACAGAGAAGCTGTGGAGAAAAAATATTGTAAAAATTCTCTCTCACTTGGAGAGTTACCATTTATTTCATTTTCTCTTTAATTTTTCTTATATGGCTAAAGTCAATAATTTCAAGAATGGAAAGCTTATGCTTAACTCAATTTATTTATTATTTATTTACTATTGATTGAATAACTATGTACGGAATTGTAAAAACTAATTTTTGTGTTAAATTTATTATTTAATTTTAACTTATAAAGTATATAACTTCTTATAATTAATTTGGTATATTAATAAGATATTTATTTGTTTATTAAGTTTAATTGATGACCCAAGTGAACCAAGATCCTCCAAGTGTCCCGCCCCAAGTTCAGAATGCTGTCTAATACATTAGTGTGATGCTTACTAAAGAATTTCCGATACTTAAGCCGTAAGAAATTGAGAGAATATTTTGGCAAAGTTCTAGTAATGTAAGAGAGAGCATACCATTTGCTTAAGAAGATGGATGTAAGATTTGCATGGGCATAATATATGTGGGTCTCACACAATTATAACTTCCTTCCAATAATGCTATATCACGTGTATTGTAGATTCCAAAGTCGATTATCATAATTAGTGATCAAAATCATTATGCAGCAGACAGTACTTTGACAAGCGAGAATTACGAATATGTCAGAATATAGTTATACATGCTATTTTGATGTAAGCAATCTTGTCTTTAATATATCGATCAGTCAGCTCGACCGAGATTAATAACGGTCAATCAGTCGGATTAGGTCTTGGTCGCTCGGGTAACCCTGATCAGATGCCCCCAATTCCCTCAGTCAATGAAGAGGACCGAGAGGATTCAACAATTATTGCATCATTTGATTCTCGGTCGAGTATAAACCATCAGATGCCCTTGGTTTGATCGGTCAGATGAGGGGGTCGAGGGAATTTGACAGGTTACACTGCCTTGTGAATATGCACTCATTAATTACACATCGGCGTCGCACACAAGATTGTACAATGAAAGGACGCGGCCGTTCCCACCACGTGTTGCTTGCCTATTTGTCCGCGATATTAAAGCTGCAACCGTATGCTGGTCACCATTGGATGAATTTTTCTCACTTAAACCTCCACTGTTGATTTCAAAAAAGGGCCAGATGAAGGGTCTTGTCTTTTCGCTTATAAATATCAAAGACAAGACCTCTTTTTCTCCTTTTACGTGAACCTACTATTTTGTTGCTATTGCTACTGTTGCATCCAAGGCTACTTTTTACTCGTATTCTTACTTGATTCCTACTTCCCTGTGCAATTGGTAAGGGTTATTCTCTATTTTCTCGAAATTTTCTTCCTTTGTTACCTTGTTTTCCATTTTCTCGTTCATATGTTGTGGCTGTTAAATCAGTGTGTGTATTTCTTTGGAATCAATCATAGACTCCCAAATGCTTTAAATTTTGTAGAAAACCCTAGGTACATCAAAGCCATAGTAGGGAGCCTAATTTTCGTATCATATTCATACTGTGTGTCCTAACTTTTCTAGTCTTGTGCAATGGGTGACCTAAAGAGAGTCCGCATCACTAATAGTGAGGAATCTAGTGATGGTGGACTAGTTTTCCATCGAGATAAGGCTACTAATGCCCCCTAGCACCAGTGATCGACCGAGGAGACAATATCGAGTGTATTGTTGACTGCATTCGAGCCCTAAAACTAGGAGGAAACATTGCCATATCACTGCAACTAGTGATGGTGATGCCCTTTTCAAAGCAGAGGGCAATGGATCTACCATCACCAATAAGAGGATTTTAGCTTTTATTACCAAATTCCAACTCCCCTCCAATCTTACTTTTCGAGTCTCAGGGGAGAACGACTCATTATGCTCGCTAAGGCCAAGAGAAATTGTTGTTTATGAAGCAACCTTATTCGCTGGGCTCAGGTTTTCGCTGTCGAAGCTCGTTCAATAGGTGCTCTCTTACCTTGGTCTGGCTGTGGGGCAAATCACACTAAACAGTTGGAGAATACTGATCGGATGCGCTGTGTTCTGGGCTGCCTTCGCAGGGCACAATCTGAGGGCCGGCGAATTCCTCCACTTTTATAGGATTACAGAGAAGGATCGGTCTGGTGGTACTTCTTCACCAGAAAACCAGAATTCAACTTTGTCACCAACCTACCTACATTAAATAAAGGATGGAAGGATAAATATTTCTTCATCCAAGGGTCCACCTGGGAGTTCCAAGCGTGGGAGACCGATCAAGATAAGGCCATTCGAGTTCTTCGGGTATGGGCTCAGCCAACTCTAAGTGATATGTTTAGGCTTCTTATGAACAAAGATTTACCAAGTTTTCTTAGATCATTGAGTCCTAACTTCCTCTCGCTGTTAACCCTACTCAACTCGAAAGCTCCCATTTTGTTCCTTTGAGGAGAAAGAGCTTCTTCGTGAGGCGAAGAAAAACCAACTCTAGGGACATAAACTTCTTATCTCGTTGAAAATTTAAGTCTATACTTGCTCAGCCCTGAGGCCATCGCGGAAGCTCTGGCTGCCGAACGTGAGCGGAGTGAGTTTTAAATTACAATTTTGAAAGCACATATTGTACTATAGTTCTCCTAACTCTTTACTTTTCTTCAATAGATAACAATGTGCTCAAGGTATCTGATCGATTAGAGGAGCAGACCAAATAAGAACAACCAGATATGTTAAAATTTTTTGATCTTATCTTCTTAAATCGACAGGGATAAGGCCTCCCAAAAATCACCAAAGGAGCCTGCCCCTAAAAAAGCATGAACTGTCAAGGTTAACCCTACTACTCCCAAGGTTGCTATTTCGATCGCTCCCTCTTTGAGCAACAACAAAGAGCGATCTCCCCTCCCACTCAACAAGAGGCGACTTAGACTCTCCTTCTCTATCCAGGGCCACTGGGTCCGGTGCAGAAGCCGAAGCGTTTCCATACCAACCTTTCCTTAAGAAGTGCAAAGTAGCCTGGCAGAAATTTTTGAGCATAATGGCCAACGAGGATATGTTAACATTCTATGGCATAGATAGCACGAAAATGGTCTATAACATGAATCATGATTTGTTTAAGGTATGGCTACATTCAACTCTATTTAACTAACTCCGTTCAATGATATTTTTTTTAACAAGTTATTTTTGGTTATGTTTTTCAAACCACGGTTCATTCTTATGCCGTGTTCACACAACTAGCCAACATAAAAAGGCCCTGCTCGCAGAGAGAAAGGCAAGGAAGCAAACACTTACTAAACCTGAAGCGGCAAAAGACAATGCAGCGATCACCTAGGCTAAGAATGAGGAGGTTCTTAGGCATAAGAAAAAAACTATTGGAGAAAATAAGCGCTTGAAAACCGAACGAGCCTGCCTTTTTAAGGAGCTTGAGGCAGAGAAGGCTCTGCAGGCAGCTGCAGAGAAGAAAGCTGAGACTGTAGAGAAGAAAGTTTAGGAGCTCACTAAGGAGCTCCGATCTACAGAATAGGCACTCCAAACCGCCGAGGACATAGCCATTGCAAATTTCAAAAGTATGGACAATTTCCAAGCACTGATCATGCTTGTGTTCCTCGAAGGTTTTGGTCATTGTAAGGAAAAGACTGTTGCTGTCTTTCCTGATCTAAACATATCTGCCCTCAAGCCTGATTGTGACATTGTTGAATGGGATGAGCAGCAGCAGCCAAGTAACGATCATGAAACTAATACTTTTGAACAGGCCATGGAGACCATCAAATGGAATAATGCTCAAGCTGAAGACTCTGGTGGTGCTCCAAAGGACGCAAATGAAAATGTGGAAGGCAATGTTCAGAAGGAGGCTTGAGTACTGCTCACTTTTCTTCTTCTTCTTCTTCTATCTCTATTCTAATGATGTTCTTCTTTTCCTCTTTTTTTTTTTTTTTCTTTTATGAAATGTAATTCAAGACTGCCAAGTTATGTCATGTAATGACACTTATTATAATACAATTTCACATTTCTACAAGTCTTTGAAGTTTGGATGCTTGGTCGCTCTTCGTGTTTATGTTAACTTTAACTTGCTTATTCGTTCTTGCCTTCCTTCTGAAAGGTAACTCCGAACTTTTGCAAAGTTCGCAATGCAAGTCAAATTTTCTGTGACTATCAATTGTACGATCTCCTTCTACTTGTGTGGATATTCGGCTTCTCTCACTTGTTTCTTTTTTTTTTTTTTTTTTCCTTTTGTTCAAAATACACATCAAGTTTAATAAATAAACTTGTTTCATAACATTACCTGGTGAGGAGTAAATTTTCACATAATGTTACTTTATTTTGAGCAATGTCGATTCTGAGTTACCAGCATACTGCTCGACCACATGAGCCGAGCAGGATCTTTGCTTTGCTCGATCACATGAACTGAGCGTGAATCCTTGCCAGTTTTTTGGCATTTGGACTCGTGAGCTATCTTCACGCTGCTCGGTCACGTGAGCTGAGCAGGATCTTTGCTTTGCTTGGTCACGTGAATCGGGTAGGAATTCTTGCCAGTTTTTAGCATTTGGCCTCGTTAGCCAAACAAGATTTTTGCTCTGCTTGGTCATGTGAACTGAGCAGGAATTCTTACCAATTTTTTGACATTTGGCCTTGTGAGCCCTTTTTACATTGCTCGGCCATTAAATTGAGTAGAAATTGTTGTTGAGCCATCATTATAGGGTCAATCAGTGATTATAGACATTCATTGTAGAATCATTCATTAGGTAAAAACATTAATTGTAAAAGCCTGCCAAGGCATGAATTTTATTAATAAACAAATTAAAATTACAAAAATAACTTTTCATACATAATATTTCCTTTGATGCTCTGCATTTTAAGGGTAAGGTAACTCTTTACCCCTGAGGGCTTTGAGTCTGTAAGTCCCTTTCCTAGTACAGCCCACTATTTTATACGGTCCTTACCAATTTGGCCCCAACTTGCCATCTTGAGGATTCCTCGTTAACTGATTCACTCTTTTCAATACCAAGTCTTCAAACTGAATTTCTCTTAGCCAATCTCTAGAGTTGTGGTGTTGTTGCATTTTTGTTGATAGGAGGCTATTCTGATAGCAGCTTGTAGTCTTATTTTTCTAATAAATTAACCTCTTCGCTCATCATATTATTGTTTTACTCTGGGTTGAAATTTTGTGCTCGAGGACTAGGAAGACTAATCTCAATAGGAATTACAACTTTCGTTCCATATGTGAGGGAAAAAAGGAGTTTGATTAGTCACCACCCTTAGTTGTTCGATAGGCCCCTAAAATGGTTGAAAGCTCATTTGCCTAGAGACCTTTTGCTTTGTCCAACTTCGTCTTGATGATTTTAAGGAGAGACCGATTGGTGATTTCGACCTATCCATTGGCTTGGGGCTGCTCGGGTGATGAATAGCGATGGCTGATGCCTAACTTTTGGCACAACCTGTTAAACTGCTTCCCTTCAAATTATTTCCCATTATCTGTGATCACCTACCCAAGGGATACCAAACCTGCAGACAATGTTTTGCCACAAAAACTTCCACATGTTCTGCACAGTAATGGTTAGCAAAGCCTCTGTTTCTGCCTACTTTGTAAAATAATCAATTGTGACCACGACAAATTTCCTCTGTCCCCTTTCTAACGGAAGTAGGCCCAATAATGTCAATCCTTATTGAGCAAAGGGCTAGAGATTTTGGATTGGTGTTAGCTCTTGAGAGGGTTGCCTAGAAATATTAGAGAATCTTTGAAATTTATCATATTTCTTCACAAATTCTTGGGTATCCTTCTCGATAGTTGGCCAGTAATAACCAACCCCCAAAAATTTCTTAACTAAAGCTCTACCCCCCTGAGTGATTACCACAAACACTTTCATTGACTTCTCTCAGTACATAATCAACCTCCTAATCATTCGCACACCTCAACAACAGAGACCTATGCCCCTCTTTTGTAAAAGATTCCGTCTGACAAGAGATACCTATTCGATCGATATTGGATCCTTTTTGCTTTGTTCTTGTCGCTCGATGTCGCTCGATAGAGCTCCAGGCTCCAGGTATGCTCGAATTGGTCTGGCCCATTCGGCATCTTCTTCAGCTTGATTTACCTCTACAGTTTAGATGCTCGGGGAATCTAAAATTTCTATCAGAACATCTAAGCTATCCTGCCCCAAGGATGCAACTCTGGCTAGTCGATCGACCTCCTTGTTTTCCAATCTAGGAATTCATTGAAGATGGAACTTAAAAAATTTCTTAGACAAACTTCTTGCCATTTGACAATGCTCGGCCATATGCTCCCCTTCGCTTTATAGTCCCCTGCATCTGCTCCACAACCAACTGGGAATCGTTATGAACTTTTATCCTACTCTGCCCCTATTTGCCGAGCCATTCGGTGATAATCAATGAGGGCTTTGTATTCAACTTCATTATTGGAAGTAGGAAACCTGAAACGAAGTGCATATTCCAATTTATGACCATCGAGGGAAATAAAAATGATACCTGCACCACTAGCATTCTGAATGGAGGAACCATCAGCATGTAACAGTCAGGATTCATCGGTGCCCTCATCTTCGGGTGGGGTAGTAGGGTGGATTGTAAATTCTGCTATAAAATTCACTGCGGCTTGCCCTTTAATTGCTAATCTGGATCGATAAATAATATCGAACTGGCCAAGCTCAATCGACTATTTCATCAATCTACCCGACGCCTTTGGCTTGTGCAAAACATTCTTCAAAGGCTAGTCAATGAGAATCACGATTGTGTAGGCCTAGAAGTAGAGTCTGAGCCGCTGGGTCGTTATTATAAGAGTAAAGGCCATTAACTCCATTTTCAGATGACGCTCCTCTGCCCCTTGAGGGCCTTGCTTGTGTAATAGATAGGCTTCTAACGCCATCCTCCTCTCACACGAGCGCCGAGCTCACAACTGTGGCTGAAACAAAAAGGTATAGATTTGGTTTTTCTCCTGGGCTGGTTTGACTGATCAACAGCACCGACCCCAGGTACTATTACAGCTATTAAAGATTTCGTCACATTTTGTGTTCCACTCAAAAGCCTTCCTGAGCACCTTGAAGAAGGGATGGCACCTGTCTATGGAGGGAGAAATGAATCTGTTCAAAGTTGCCACCCTCCCAGCCAATTTTTGCACCTCTTTTGTTGTTTTTCGGGCTTGCATTTCTATTATTGCCCTGACCTTCTCTGGATTGGCCTTATTTTTCGACTAGACACTATAAAACTAAGAAACTTGTCAGATGCAACCCCAAACGCATACTTGGCTGGGTTCAATTTCATGTTGTACTTCCTCAAAGTGTTGAAGGTTTCTTATAGATCAGTGATATGAGAGCCGACCTTCTTACTCTTAACGAGCATATCATCCCACATAGACTTTCACGTTTCTCCCAACTTGCCCTTTGAACATTCTATTCATCAACTGCTATTAAGTTGCCCATGCATTCTTCAATTCGAAGAGGCATGACATTGTAGCAGTACAATCCAGTCACTGATGAATGCAGTATGCTCCTCATCATGCTCGGCCATCTTTATTTGATTGTACCTGAGAATGCATCCATAAAAGATAGAACTCATGACTTGCTGTAGAGTCAACCAGTAAATCAATGGCCGGTAATAGGAAGCTATCCTTTGGACACGACTTACTGAGATCAGTGAAGTCTATGCACATCCTTATTTGCCATTTTACTTTTCTACCATAACAACGTTTGACACCAGGGTAGCGGACTTCTTGAATGAACTTAGCCTCTATTAACTTATCTACCTCCTTCTCGATCACTTCATTGTGCTCAGGGGCAAAAAATTCTTTTGCTTTATTGGCTTGGTTTCAGGGAAAATGTTTAAATGGTGGGTCAACATACTTGTACTTATTCCTAGCATGTCTTCGTGGGACCAAGTAAAGACATTCGTATTATTCAACAAAAAATTCTTTATTTCACTTTTAGCGGCTCGGGCGCGTCCGAGCCTATCTTCATATAACTATTCTGTTTGGGAGTGCCAACCATAACATCCTCCAACTCATGAACTGGTTCACCTAGTTTCAATTTCTCGTCATCTTGAACCTCCAAGCTATCTATGACCAGTGCCTTTTTTTTCAGTATCCTGCTTGAGGGAGGACATGTAACACTCCATTGCCACCTTCTAGTCGCCTTTGGCACATTCAACACCATCTTCAGTCAAAACTTGATACGAAGATGGTATGTAGATGTCACCTCCTTAAATTGATTGAGGCCTGTCCTCTCAAGAATCACATTGTACGCCGAGGGGCAGTAAACCACCAAGAAATTGATCATCTTTGTCGCCTGGAGTGGTTGATCCCTAAAAGCCACCAGTAGGACAATGGACCCAAGTGGAATCACTCGGTCTCCAGTAAAACCAACGAGGTGGGAGGGCAATGGCTGCAGCTTCTCTTTGCCAATCTTTATTTTTTTGAATGCACCCCAGTTTAGAATATCTGCCGAACTACCACTGTCAACTAAAACCTTCCAAATCTTGAACTTGGCAATGATCGAGGAAATTACTAGGGGGTCGTCATAAGGTTGGCAGAGCTCTTCTGCTTCTTCCTTAGTCAAAGTGATCAGAGGGCAATTGGGCCGAGCCTTTTTACTTGGTCGCTTTGCAATTAAGACTTCCTAAGGGGCTCATGCCTCCCAAGCATATTTCCTTCTAGCACTCCAGGATTCTCCTCCAACAGTGAATCCACCTGAAATGACATGTATCTCGTTGATCAGCTAGTTATTCGGGACGCGCTTGGTCGGGACTTCTTTGTAAGGGACTTCTTTGCTAAGGGCTCCTTCGCTCAGGGCTCTTACGCTCAACCCTTCTGTTATTATCCTAACTAGCCCAAATCTTCCAAGCCGACCATGCTTGATCAACTCTTCAACCTGTCTCTTCAGGTCGATATAGTCATCAGTATCGTACCTATGGTCCATATGAAATCGACAATACTTCGCACGATACCGTTTGTCTGCTGGGGTCCTCAACCGTCCTGGCCATTTTAAGGCTAGATCATTCTCAGTCTCAAAGTATACATTCTTCGATGTCGTATTGAGTAAGAGTAAAATTATGATTGAGATCACCGTACCTCTTGACACCATGATCTGATCGTTCATTAAACCTCTGATTCTTAGGGTTATGAGAATCTCGAGAATTATCAACATCATCAGCCGCTTCTTATTGGTTTTGGAGCGTCCAGCCTCATCATTTTCTTGTTTGGACTGGAGGCCATCCTCCACGTTAATGTGCCGTGGAGCTCGAACCATCAGCTTAGTCATGTTGGCAATTGCTTTCTCAAGTAGAGAAGCCATAAACGTAAGGGTCCTCAACCCACTCATGAAGGTTGTGCCGCCACTTTATCTTCTACCTTATCCACCTCCAAGATCTCCCTGTTAAATCTCCCTATGTAATCTTTGAGGGGTTTGTCTTTGCCTTGTTTAATTGTGAGGAGATGGGTGGCTAGTCTCCTTTGCCTCTTTTCTCCAATGAAGTGACTTACAAACAGCTTTCCCAACTGAGAGAAGTTGATGATGGTGCTCGGCTTGATTTTATTGAATCATAATCAAGCCGAGCCTTTGAGTGTTGCTGGGAAGATCTAGCACAAGATCTCTTCTGGATATGCATCAATGCACATGAGAGTCTTACAAATTTCCAAATGGTCGAATGTGTCCTTCAAACCATCGAAAGAATCAAGAACTGACATCTTAAACTTATGCGACAGGGGGCAAGCTATAACTGTCGAAGAGAATGGCGAGTCGCTATCAACATCTACATTATCAACTGCATTTAAGCCTTTAATAACGACTAAAACACTATGGATTTAAGCCTACAAGGCTCTCATGGGCTCCTCCCACAGGTTAATGCTAGCATCCCTTACACTAGCGCCTTCTATGCGTGATGGCTTTGGGAGGCAGCTAGCGCCAAGGTCAGCTCTAACCGTCTTACCTTGCCTCCTAGACTCTACTGGCTGCTTGACAGGGATCTCATTTTCCTCAACTACACTAGCTCAATTACCTCCGTGTCCATCTTCATTTTGACCGTCATTTACTTCGACCGCCCCTCCATTAAGTGCCCCATTTACTGGGAGATCCACTAGAGGAGGTAGGACGTGAACAGGGGCAGTTTGCTGTCGCTAAAGTATTGCTTGATTTTGGGCCATTAGAGTTTGCATGACGACCATCATCTCCTGCTTCTGGTTCTCGATGGTGTTGATTCTTTTATCATTTTGGTTCTCTATCGTTTCTGCAGGTTGTGAACAAAGTTGAGTGTTAATATCGAACCTGGTTTGGACCATAAAAATTTTGATCATGAGAAAAGTCGTTTTCCACAGATGGCGCCAACTAATGACTCAATGACCTCCAAGTGCCTGCTCCAAGTCTAAAATATTGTCCAATACACCGATGTAGAGCCTACCAAAAAATATTCGATGCTTAAATTAACAGGGAATTTGAGAGAGTATTTTGACAGAGTTTTAATAAGGTAAGAGTGAGCATACCATTTGCTTGAGAAAATAGTGTATATATAAAGGTGTAAGACCTGCATGAGCATAATGCATGTGAGCCTCACACAATTATAGCTTCCTTCCAATCATATTGTGCCACGTGTATTGTAAATCCCAAGGTTGATTCCTATAATTAGTTATCAAAATCGTTATGCAGTAGGCACGAGAATCACGAAATCTGCCAGAATATCGTTATGCATGCTATTATGACGTATGTGTGCCTCAAATTAATAAGCGGTATTAGCCCTCTAATTAATGAAAAACTTATGTGCGCCTCATATTTACTGAATAAATAATAACAATGTTCTTTTACATTTTAAAATAAAAAACCTAAAGAGGAAAAAGAAAATATAGAAATTTTTAATATGAAAATGGATTTTGAATTATAATTCAATCTCGATTCTCACCAACTAATCATTAGATTTGTAGTTATTGACCAAGAAAAAAATCTCATTTCTATAGATCAAAACTGAACCTTAATAATTGAAAATTATTCTTCAATCTAAAGATTTATCCATTTTTATTTGAGTCGAGTTCAAAATTGTTCGCACAAATTGGAACTTTTGAGAAACATATCAAGGGAGAATTGGATTTAATCAGACAACGTGTGGTTGGTAAACAAGGATCAGTTCCATCTCCCATCACATTATTGGTTCCTAGCTTTTTTTTATGTTTTTTTAAGAGCTAATTTTTTAATCAAATTTAATATATATAAATATTTAAATTTATTTGAGAGGTAAAATGAGTAGTATAGATATTCATATTATTTTTTTAAAATTAGTATAGATATTCATATTATTTTTTTACTCTTTCTCTTTTGTCACAACTTTCAACCAATCCTATTTTAGGAATCAATATTTTACAATAAAAAAAAAATTATGATGTTGTTCTATAGTTTAAAGAGTAAAGCATTCAATATCAAAGTTAGAAATATAAAGGGTAACTTCTCCTCAACATTTAGACATTTAATTTATTATCCTTCAATTTTTAAAAATTACACTTACTTCCTTATTTTGAAATATTGTTAACATTGACCTGTTCTATTAAATCAACAGTTAAAACTTAATAAAAAATATTAAAGTAACCAAAGTTTTAAGTATTATTTAACTCCTCCATCTCTCACATATTCATCAGTTTTTTTTATAAAAATCTTAAAAAAAAGTTAAAAAAAAAAGTAGAAATAAAATATTTTGGAGAATTTTTGTAACAAGACATAAGAGAGATAAGATTAAAATAGGAAAAGTGCCTAAATTTTTTGTTTGTTAGATATTTTCTGCTAAGTTTTAATTATTTATTTGACAGAAGAAGGTCAACATTAAAAATATTTCAAAATAAAGGAGGTAAGTATAATTTTTAAATATTGAGGGGTGATAAATAAAATTATTTAAATTCTAAGGGGAGGCATGTGTAAATTATCCAAAATAAAAGGAACCCTAAATTTTTTTACTCCACCTCTCACATTTATTAAACATTTATGATTACATTTTCTATTCATCAATATAGAGAAAAAAAATATCTTATTGTCATGAAGAAAAATCTAATAAATCTAATTCTCAAAAAATCCTAACAATTATCGAGCATTCAACTTAGAATCTTGTGCTAAATCATAAAGTATGTATAGGCTAATTAAATTAAATTTATTTGATGAATATTTTAGTTCGAGTTGGGATTCATAATTTTTTTTAGTGAGTGTGAGAGTGTGTGGAGTTACAAAAATTAGTATAAATTTGTAAAAATTACAGTCTTGTAATCCGTAAAGTGAGAAAAAATTTAAATTTTTGGATAAATTACACAGATCCCCTCAACATTTAAAATTTACAGATGCCCCCTTATTTTGAAAATTTACTAACCTCTAACCCCCTCCATTAGTTTAAGCTCTAACTTCATTAAATTTTTATTATAGAGACAAATTTACCCTCATTCAAAAAAAAAAACATGTCCGCAAAATCGTGAAACTAGATAATAACATGACTCACTTGCACATCATATATCCATGGAATGAATTCAAACTACACTTGTGAGCCACAAGTCAATTGCAAAGAATCATAAAGTACTACCATTTCCTGTAAACATTACAAGCAAGGCTATTTTACTTGTGACTAAAGAAGGGCTAGAAACCATTTATAGAATTAAAATGTCCGAGGAAAAGAAAATAGAAGCAACAGAGCTCAAGCGATCATACTTGTGCTTCTTGAATGTTTCATAGAATTTCCACAAGCCTTTGTTTTTGGTAACTTTCCCGTCCAAACCTTATTAAGTCCTTTGTAAAGATTGCTTGGAATTCATAAATTAAATATTGCTATAATTGAATCTTTAAATGACATGGAATAGTTGGACCAAACTATGCAAGTTGGAATTTCAGATCTATAAGAGCATTTTTTCCATGTCATTTGCATATGGCCTATCTTTTATGTTTGATATAATTAAGAAAAGTCAATCAATCATGGATTACGTCAACAAATGTTGTGTCAGCTTATGACATTATGAAGCTTTGTTCTATTGTGGCAAACATTTAATCGACTGACCACATAGAAAAATACCTTATCCCCCTAAACTACTTTGTTATTGTATTCTCATGTAAAAAAGAGAAATGTAGAATTATCGCAATTTGAAGAGTATTTCCTTTCAACGAAATCAACTTAAAGTTGAATTATTAATTATAATTGTATTGCCAAGTGAACAAGACACCCCACTCTAAGCAATTGGACTTACCAAATAAATGACCAAAGTTGAGAGAAACTAGAGCCAAAAGTGAGAGAAGGAGATATATGATTTTTATTAATAAATATACATATCAAGAGAGAAGGAGACAAACCTTCCTAGTGATAAAAAAGATGTCAGTCCAACAAATAATGAAAACTTATTGTTTTCAAGAAAGCTTGATGCCTTGATCGAAAATAGTTCTATTGCATGTGAGTTTAAAATGGAAAATCAGTACTACCATCTTCCCAAACTTCCAGCACAGAGAGTTGATGAACACTAGAATCATAATAAGAAATTCCAATTTAACAAGATAAATTATCCAAAAGGCAATTATTTAACAATATCAACCATAGGTGAGTTTAAAATGCTAATATAGCAAGTAACAAATGGCCATAAGAAACACTGTGTTACCTTATTAGGTTTCACTAGGTTGTTGGCATTTCAAGCATATTTATTTGTATGATACTACAAAACATTTTTGAATATACATTTAAAATATATATATCAATTGGAATACAAATTTTCATGCATCCCCTCTTGTTCTCAGCTAGTATTATTTCAAATAATTCTTTTCCAACATTTACTTTGCAAACAAACATGTATATGACAAAATCAAGAAACTTACCGATGGCCATGTGCACTACAAGCCATGTAAACCTGAAAAAAAAATAAATAAGAAAAAAGCTTTAAATTATGTCTGAATGGTGGTAACAAGTGAAATATGCAAAACACGTTATGTTATGCATGGTGAACTTAAAGAAATGACATATAACTTAAAGATTTGGCAATGTACAAATTAATTGTTTAGGCAGTAATTGTAGGTAGAATAGAAGTAGCTTAAAAGTAGGATCCTACAATAATACATGTACATTTCCTCGTAAATTTTAATCAGAACACTGGATTATTAATCCATTAACTGAATCAAACATTACAAAGTTATAATTGAAGCTCTATTTGTATTTGGACAAGTGTCGTTGATTCAAATTAACTAAAAGCAATCCTAGAACCCTTGGTTTGAAGTATTCGCGAGAAGAAACAAATCTAAAGAACCGATAATGCGGAGTTCCATGCTAAAGGTTCTTTCTCTTCTACCTATATCCCTAACCCCAGAATTTCATTTATCTCCATTTTCTCAACAGTTAAACAAACAATAAGCAAAACGTGCAATCAGTCAAATACGAATTGTAATCGATTGACTGGATGCAATAAAGTTTTACAATATTGCTCTGAATTAATTTATAAGCTAGATTTGATTGCGTTGAAATGATATAGGTATATATTTGTGGATTAATCCAAAGCATTAAAGAGTGGAAAGCAGATGAAACGAAGATCAAAAATCAACATGAGGGATCGCTTCTATTTGGACCGATTCTGTTTCTTCGACTTCCTCCTCCTCTTTGTTCTTGAACCTTCAAAATCTGGGGGGGGGGGGGGGGAGGGGAGAGGGAGAGAAAGAGAATTGTCCGATTGGAACTGATGGCATAATGGACATGATCGACCACCATTGATGATATACAGCTATTGAAACAAAATGGCAGTTAGCAACAATATTGCTTGAAAAGAGCATTTTTGAAATTATAATTAATAAAATTTAGTTAATTAATATATTTGATATATAATTTAATATATTAAATTAAATATTGATAAAATTAATTATTCATTAAATTATATTTAATATATTTGTATTCATTAATTATTTAATTATTAAAATTATATTTAATATAATTATATTTAATTATATATTTAATATAATTATTAAAATTATATTTAATTTTATTATTCATTAAAAATATTTTTTAACTATTCACTTATTTAATTATTTTTATTAAAAATAATTAATTCAATAAAAAGAAAATATATTAACTATAATTTATATATTATTTATTAAAAATAATTTAATAAAATATTTTTATATTAATTTAACTAATTAAATCCAATTATAATTAATATAATTTAGTTAATTACTATGTTTAATATATGATTTGATATATTAAAATAATTATTGATAAAATTAATTATTAATTAAATTATATTTAATATATTTTTATATATTATTTATTTATTATTATTTAATATATATTTATTATTATTATTGTTTTGAAAGCAATAAAGAAAGCATTCAAACTTTTTACGAAATTACTCTTCTAAATCTCACCATGTGTCTCAACAACTATTCAATCCTAAAAGTATCACGCAGTCCAACCAACCCTAAGTCGCTAAGTCTTTAAAGAACAATATTAAATTACTAAAAGTAAAATAAAATATAAAAATAAAGACATATCAAGCTTGCTAAATCCAGAGATAGGCGGACCAAAGATTTAAACCAAGTTAAATGCATTAAAAATGAGGATGAAAATGTATTAGTAAAGGAAGAGGAGATAAAGGAGCGTTGGAAAAGCTACTTTTACAAGTTATTTAACGAAAGCAGTAGTAGTGACATACAATTGAGGCAGTTTGCCACCTCTAAGGAAAAATTAAATCATATGTTCTATAGGAGAATTAGTAAGGAAGAAGTAAAAAAAGTATTGAAAAAGATGAAGAATGGGAAAGCAGTTGCACCAAATGGTATCCCTATTGAGGTTTGGAAGTGCCTAGGAGAGTGTGGCATAAGTTGGTTGACAAAACTTTTTAATGTAGTGCTAAAGAGCAAGAAGATGCCTGATGCATGGTGGAAAAGTATTCTTATACCCATATACAAAAACAAAGGAGATATTCAGAACTGTGCAAACTACCGCGAGATTAAATTGATGAGCCATACGATGAAATTATGGGAGAAAATTATTGAGAGAAGACTAAGAAGGACAACAAACGTTTCAAAGAATCAATTTGGTTTCATGCCTGGAAGATCAACCATAAAGGCTATCTTCTCCTAAGGAGATTAATGGAACAGTATAAAAAAGGTCAAAAAGATTTACATATGGTGTTCATTGATTTAGTGAATGTCTATGACCGAATTCCTAAGGAGATTCTATAGAGAGTATTGGAAAAAAAACGAGCGTGTGTCGTATGTATTGAGGCGATAAAGGACATGTATGATAGAGTCATGACATCTATACGGACGACTGATGGAGACACTAAAGAGTTTCCTATCACGATTGATCTACACCAAGACTCAGCGTTAAACCCGTACTTGTTTACTCTAGTTATAGATGAGATGACAAGACATATTCGAGATGACAAGACATATTCAAGATGACGTGCCGTGGTGTATGCTATTTGCAGATGATATTGTTTTAGAAGAATTGTGACGGGAAACGTTAAAGACAAAAGGATCTAGGCTAAGTCGATACAAAATGGAATATATGGAATGCAAGTTTAGTCAAAGTAGAGTAACTGATAGCGTAGAAATAAGTTTAGGCACACAAAAGATTGTAGAGAAAGATAACTTTAAGTACCTTGGATCTATGGTGCAACAAGATGGAGGAATTGATACTGATGTAAGTCACAGGATTTAGGCCGGGTGGACTAATGGAGGAGTGCTTCGGGGGTTTTGTGCAATCAAAAAGTCCCCCTCAAGGTGAAAGAAAAGTATTATAAGGTAACAGTAAGATCAGCGTTGCTATATGGATCAAAGTGTTAGGCAGTAAAGCATAATCATGTTCAGAAGATGACAGTTACGAAGATAAGAATGCTAAGATGATGTGCGAGATTATAAGGAGAGATAGGATTAGGAACGAAAAAATTAGGGACAAAGTAAGAATATCACCGATTGAAAATAAAAAAAAAAAAAGAAAATCGATTAAGATGGTTCGGTCATGTTAGAAGGTGTCTAACGGAGATATCTGTTAAAAGGCGTGAAAGCACGGAGATTGTCAGGAGTAGGAGAGGAAAAAGAAGACCCAAGAGATGTTGGAAAGAAACTATTAAACATAACCTTGCCTACCTGGATTTAACGGAAGATATGGCCCTAAATAGATTTGATTGGTGTCGTCAAATCCATATAGGCGACCCCACCTAATGGGAAAAGACTTAGTTTGGTTTGGATTGGTTTATATTAAGAATTACAAGTAAAAATCTTATAATGTGCTATGCAATATCCACAACATTAGAGATGTCACATGATGTTTTATTTATGTGCTAGCATTGCTTCCCTATTTGAAGAAAAATATACGAACCCCCTACATCTTCTAAAGAAGTTGGAATATTATGATTGCATATCTCCAACTATTAAGTAAACAATCATATCATGATCACGACGTTAGAAGCAATATAGTTAAAGACTGCTTGAAATTCAAAAATTAAATACTGCTATAATTGAATCTTTAAATGAGACAGAATAGTTGCACCAAACATTGCAATTTGGAATTTTAGATCTATAAGAACATTTTTTTCATGTCATTGCACATGGCCTATCTTTCATGTTCACTACAATTAAGAAAAGTCAATCAGTGGACCACATTAGCAAATGTTGTGTTAGTTTATGATATTATGGAACTTCGTTTTGTCGTGGCAAACATTTAATATACTGACCACATAAAAAAAACACCTTATCCCCCAAAGCTATTTTGTTCTTATATTCTCGTATAAACAAGAAATGTAAAATTAGCCCACTTTGAAGAGTATTTCCTCCCAAGAAAATCAACTTGAAGTTGAATTATTAATTTATTATTACACTAGCAAGTGAACATAACACCTAACTCTAAGCAATTGGACTTAACCAAACAAATGAGCAAATTAAAGCAAAACTGGAACCAAATGGGAGAGAAGGAGATATACGATTTTTATAAATATACACATTTAAGAAAGAATAAGACATACCTTCCTGATGATAAAAAAGATGCCAGCCCAACAGGAAATGAAAACTTATTATTTTCAAGAAAGCTTGAAAATTTATAAAAATGATAGCATAGTACACAAAACACCTTATGCAAGATCTAGAGAGGGGCAATGTACTAGTCTTAACCCCAATAACTAGAGTGTCTCAGAGTATCGATCTCACAACCACCAACTTGCAAAATAATAAATTTTACTAATATGCAAATATTCATATTAACTAGCATCAATTCGCTTTAAACTCTTCAAAGTTATTTAGTTGTCTTCTATATTAAAAAAAAATGAAAAAAGAAAAAAAAAAAAAAAAAAACAATCTTTGGCACAAAAGGAATCATCTTTTGAGACCCTAATCGCTTTTCCAATTTTGCCAAAAAATTTTAACAAAGACCATTTGAATAACTTGAGCCTTTTAAAAGAAAAACATGCAACTCTAATGGCTAACAAAGACAAAATGGATTACCCATTTTCAACCACTACAAACTCGCTCCATTTGGCAAGCTTTCCGTATTAAATAATGTACAAATTAGATCAATAATCAACTTCAGAGATATGCACACCATCACCAATAATTTTTAAGAAATTATAGGAAGCTATTTTTTTTCCCTTTAGTCAAACAAAGACAACAATAAACTACATGCCGTAAATGTCAAAAAAGATGTGCCAAAAACTCCTTTCATGCATTGAAACCATTTTATCCATTCGTGTTTTGATCACAAAAGTTTAATAACAATGCCTAAACATAACATTGTTTTTCACACCATTCTAAACCCCTATTCACATTCCACTATCCACAAACATGTATTGGTTGGCTATTTTTGTTTGGAGGGTTTTTCCCTTATCATCTTTCCCATCATAAATTATAGACGGGAAGAGAAAATGAAATAGAAAAGAAAAACTAGAAAAATCAGTAACCCAAGATTCTAGTTAGCATTCTGACCAAAAATTAAAAAAAAAAAAAATAGAGAGAGATTCTAGCCGACTTAATTTAATGGGATTTTCTGGCAAGTAAGATTTCATTTCAACATGTATACCCAACAATATGCCCATCTTCTACATTTCTTTTCCAACTCCCATTTATATTATTGTCAATATTATGTTTGTTTAGTTAAAAATAGTTGAGTGAATCGTTGCCTACTTACCTACAAATTACATTTGGTAAAGTGAAAATTCCCTCATGCACACATATTTTAACAGAGAACAACACTAGACTGATAAGAGTAAAACCAAATAAAACTTCAAAGGCATATATCCAGTCGTCATTTGAAGTATAGCTTCTTTAGGACAAAAAAGAAACAGATAAAACATCTTAGTTGCCTACTAAAACATACTTCAGAAGACAACTCCGAAAAAATTGCTTCAAATTCAATGGTTTCATATGATGGTGGCAGTCATAGGCATTGAAGGTATCCTGGAGTTCAATAATCTAAATCAAAGTCAATAAAATTTAGCATTCCAGACAATGCAAGGAGCAAAAAGGCAACGGAATTAGAACTCTCCGATAGACTAAAAGGTAGTCAAGACCTTGTCAAGATTGATGACGTTGCTTGATATGAAGTTATTCACACACACATTAGCAAAACATCTCAAGGAACTACCAAAAAAATATAGAGATTGAGAAAGGTAAAATATAAACAAACAAGATTACTAGCAAATTCAAGTAAAAGAAGTGAAAAGAATGTAATAAATATGCCAACATATTATGCTAATCTACTTCCCCACAATAATAAAGCAGAAGAGAAACAAAACAAAGAGAGTGGAAAACAATCATGGGAGGAAGGCGAAAGAAAAATAAAAACAGAGATATGACTAAAATAAAATATAACACACTAGATTGGAACAAATAAACTGCAACATCAACTTGTGGATCTTCCTACAAATAATACCAGGAAAATAATAGACTAGTGTTGCAAGCATATGATATATAAAAGAAAACAACCATCTTTGCATATAAATACATATGATGCCAATTATTTGCAACACGACTTACTAGGATATCAAGCTGAATATTTTGGTTAAGAGCTAAAATAGTGTGAAGATTGATTGAGCTAAAAACCATCATTTTACCCATTTCATCTTCAACAAACATTAATGCATCAATTGAAAAAGATTGAGATTTAAATGCGTTTCTAAGTCAACAAAAGTTAGAGGATATCAAAGGTAAATGGCAATATACAAATGCCATTCAACTACGTTAACAAGACTAGCTATAAATTACATAGATTTCAATAGGTTGACGCTCATAATTTACAAAACTAGAATGATATGTTATTTTTTTTTTTTTTTTTTGGTAAGTAGAATGATATGTTATTACCTACCATATAAACCAAACTCTTGGCACTGATTAGACAACTTTGAGTAATCACATCTAGTAGAACTCCCATGCCCCTCATAACTAATTGGTTTTAGTATGGCACAGACACGAATAAAAAAATTTCTAAAATTAACTATTTATGTAAACTGTATTTTCCAGATAAGAAAAAAAAATCCAATTTTCTTCTATAAAAAATTACTTTAGTATCCTTAGAAAGGGAAAACAAAGTGGTGAGGCAAAACTCCTCTCGAAGTTTCTCTTTAGCTAAAAATCATTTCCCGCGCATATATTTTCAGAAATACATATAAAAGAATATACACAAAGATGTGCTTGCATGCACATATATGTGCGCGCGCACACACTTGAGCATGGCAAATTAAAATAGTTGACCAAGGCCAACTAATTAAGAACAAATATTATACTATAGCAATCACTGTGTTACCTAGAATTCTCACTTCACCAATACAATCATTCAAAAATGGGAGCAAAGCTATCTCTGCTGTTTTGTCGAGGCAACTGTTTCTCGAGTCAATATAATAGAAGTGCAATAAGCTAATATAGTGAAAAGTTATAAATTTTCTAATATTTCAATCAAATCAAACTAGCATACTTCTATAAATTTGCTTCCTAGTACACCTAATGCCAGTCATTTATCAGTTTATATTCTTCTACACCTCGTTTTAAAAAATAATTTACTACATTGCCAGGCTGGGCCAACGTATAACTCATAACATTTTCCACACTATCTCAAAGTTCGAATATCTGCAAAAACATTAATTGCATACTAAGAATTGTTCCTTTCTATTTTTAATCGCTTGTCTTAAAATTTGACTCATTGAATGTACGCTTTTTGATTTAAGACACCAAGTTATTTCAAACTTTTTTGTGTTTTCTATGATTTCTAGATCAATCATATCCAAATTCACCAACATCCCTGGTCTTAAATGGTCTGCAGAAAGATGACTCAAGTGGAATTGTTAGAACAACTTCACATAATTTCATTTCACTAGTTGTTTTGAAGTTATCCATAAGAATGACCAAACATAACCAAGAAGACAGAGAAAGTGAAAAAGAATTAACTCAAATATAAAGATTTTGAATCAGCACAAATTTCAAAGTAGAAAAATACCGATTAGAAGATTTTGCAATATACGATATGTAAATTAAATTTCTCGTGCAAATTTCAAATAAGCCTCCAAAAGTGAGAAAACCATCACTTATAAGTAATTTGCTTGAACAATCAAACTAGTCAATATTTCCAAAGTTGAGAATAGAGAGATAAAAATAAAAAGAAAAGAAAAGAATTTAAAATGAAAAAGAACGAAAGAAACTGGCACAAACCAAAACTCCTTGACCCCAATATGAGAACAAACTAACAGTAACTCCTTCCATTTTTTTTTAAATAATATAATGATGCCCCATTCATAGTTTATGTATAGATCATCTAATCATGTAAGGAAAATGATAGTACGTAAGTAAACAGGTTAAACAAGTGAAGAAAACAAATGGAATACTTCAGCCAATATTCCAAGCACATGGTCAATAAGGAACTAATGGAGACCACAAATAAGATATGAACAAGTAGCAAAATATTTAAAATGCTAACCAAGTGCCTTGTAAAATTTGTATATAAGCAAGTACAATAATTCACCCGAAACTATTTTTCTCTTTAAACATTTTCCACCATATTACTCAGTGCATGAACTGGAAGTGATCGAGTACAAAATCCACAATAAAGAGAATGAGTAGAAATCTAGAATATACATTCAGATCATAACTAAAAACCAATAAGACCCCTAAGGTTGTGCTGATGACTGAATGATTTTAGGTCAGGCAACAACACTCAAAAGATAACTAGAGAAAAAAATTTAAATTTCTGACCAATTCTACGTTTCTCAAACTCAAACCAAAGTTACATAAACATATTCCTCTTTCAAGTAACCTCAAATGTCCTAGTAGTATTCTAATTCTAAATTATAATTTACATGATAAATTCATAAGTAGGAATCTAGTTCAGTTCCAGACCCTTTCCAATTTGGCATATAGCAAATTTAGCGAATGCATAAATTAGTAGTTCAACAAAGCCAGGTCTTTACAAAAACGACATAAATTTTGCGATTCTAAAAGAAATAGATCATAAACCATAAAACTTTGGTAACTAACCCTCAGCAGCGCAAAGTCATAATGCCTAAACAAACCAAATTACATATATTCTAAAAAATTTAAAGCTCCTCACAAAATTTCAAAAGTATACAGCAAAAAATCAGACAGGGGTCTTTAGATGGACTTTTTCTGCTTTGTCGTTGTTTTTTTCTTTTTTTTTTTTTTTTTTTTGACAATAAACCTCCCGAAGTAGGACACCATCAGACCCTCACCTAGACAGTAATCCCAGCCCCACAAAATCCATGATCCAGTAAGTACAAGCAAAACCTATATGTGTGGCCTTAGGAGAGAAACTTTGTAGAGTTTAGAACACAAGATCTCTAAATAGACTTTATCTCTTCGTAAAAAGTGATAACTTTATTTCCTTTTACTTGTACAGTAATTAAAAGGGGTGCAAATACATAAACAAATAGGAGTACAACTATTGAACTTGCATTTGCTCTTACAATTTTTGTAAGCCTAATGGAGCTAAGTCAGTCAGCAAGTTATCAAACAAATCCAAGTGAAGGTCATCTCCTGCAACCAGATTTAAATAAAAAATAAATAAAATGAAAAACAATAATATAAACCTTGCATATGACACCATCCACTAGCGTTGCATTGTGTAGAGAGAGAGAGAGAGAGAGGTATAGTCATAAGCATTAGCATATTACTGCAAAGAATTTCTTTCTTAATTACATCCATGCACAAAGCGAATAGAGATGGAACTTCAGCCAACCTTAAGAAGCAAAGAGACTGAGTGTCTACACCAAAAATTTAAAAATTACTACTATTGTTAGAGATTGGCCAGTATTAAGGCAGTGACCGATACTAACCAATATTGGTCGATACAAATATTGGTATAGAATACAAACACTAAATTACCCTTTTTTGTCTAATACAATATGTACCCACTGATACATTATTAGATTAATAACGAAGCCCTGAACTACCCTCTTAACTAATCTATTAAACATTTCTTTCCATAAATAAAATAAATAGAAGTGATGAGAGAGCAACCTCTCGTCTCAATTTCCTAGAAGTGTTGAAAAATCTAAGTGGAAAACCATTAAATAGAACTAACAATTTCACTATGAAAATACACTAAAAAATCCATCATCCACTTTTTGACACAAACCCCATCCTCTCCAAAGATAAATTAAGCAACCCTAATTGATATGATCATAATATTTTTTTATAATTATTTTTTTATGACATAGAACCTCCCCAAGCAAGACCACATTGAACCCACCTAGAGAATAAATCCTTGCCCCACAAGATCCACGATCCAGGTAAGTACAAGCAAAGCCCATATGGGTGGCCTTAGAAGAGAAACTTTGCAAAGTTCCAAACGCAAAATATCTCTAAATGGACTTTATATCTTTGTAAAAAATGATAACCTCATTTTTTTTACATGTACAGCAATTAAGAAGGGATGCACATACATACCTCATTTCTTTTTACATGTAGAGGGGATGCACATACATAGACAAATAGTAGTGCAACCATTGAACTCACATTTACTAATGCATTTTTTGTAGGCCCAATGGAGGTAAGTGCGTCGACAAGCATATTACTGCAAAGAATTTCTTTCTTAATTGCATCAATACACAAAGCAAGCAGCCTTGAAACTTTAACCATTCTTGAGAAGCAAATAGACCGAGTGGCTGCACTGAAAATTTAAAAGTTACTGTTAACGTTAGAGACTGACCAAGATTGTGGTTGGGACCAATATTGACCAATACTGGTTGATACAAATACTAATATAGAATGCAAACAATAAATTACCATATTTTGCCCGGTATAGTACGTACCCGCTAATACGGTACAAGAGTAATAACTGAGCCCTGAACTACCTTCTTAACTAATCTATTAAACATTTTCGTGAATAAAATAAATAAAAGTGATCAAAGAGGATCCCTCCATCTCAATTTCCTAGAAGAGTCGAAAAACCTAAGTGAAAATTATTTACTAGATCTAAGAATTTCACAATGGAAATACACCCGAAAATCCATCACATCTTTGAATACAAACAACACCCTCTCCAAAAGATAAATTAAGCAACCCTAATTAATATGATCATACTATTTTTCAATATCACTTTACAGTCACCCCAAGCTCATAACTTCTCAATCTTGAATCACCACCTCATTTATCACTAAAAACACATTCAATAATTAGAACCCCTCCACAAAGGCAATTTATGTATCTTAAACAACTTTACCTAGCAATCTTTCAAATCTCCATGCTAACACTGTTAACAATTAATTTATACAAACCCCTAATCTAACTAAATGGTTTGAAGCCCCAAACATCCTCTACCCCCTTTTTTTTCTTTTGGCTCTAATTATTTATTTATTATTACTATTGTTGTTGTTGTTATTGTTTTGGAATTAAAGCAATATCTTATCCCCCTACACTATTTTGTCCTTGTATTCTCATATAAAAGAAAAATGTAGAATTAGCCCAATTTGAAGAGTATTTCCTCCCAAGGAAATCAACTTGAAGTTGAATTAATGATTTATTATTGCAACACCCAACTCTAAGCAATTGGACTTACCAAATAAATGAGCAAAGTTGAGAGAAACTAGAACCAAAAATGAAAGGAGGAGGTATACATTTTTATAAATAAACTTACATATTAAGAAAGAATGAGACATACCTTCCCGATAATAAAAAAGATGCCAGCCCAATGGGCAATTAAAACTTATTGTTTTCAAAAAAGCTTGAAAATGCATAAAAAGGGTAGCATTGTGCATGAAGCTCCTCCTTATGCAAGATCTGGAGAGGGGCAATCTACTAGTCTTAACAACAATAACTAGAGAATGTTTCAAAGTATCGGTCTCACAACCTCTAACTTGCAAAATGAGCAATTTTACCAATGTGCTAATATTCATATTAGACAGCACCAATTCGCTTTAACCTCTTCAAAGTTATTTAGTTGTCTTCTATCTTTTTAAAAAAAAAAAAATGTTCTTTGGCATATAAGAAATCAGTTAATCACATTTTGAGACTCTAATCGCTTTTCCAATTTTACCAAAAAATTGTGGCAATGACCATTCGAACAACTTAATCCTTAAAAAAAATAAAATAAAATAAAATAAATAAAAAATACAACTCCAATGGCTAACAAAGACAAAATGGATTACCCATTTTCAAACACTGCAAGCTCGCTCCATTTGTCAGGCTTTTCCACATTAAATATTGTATGGATTAGATCAATAATCAACTTCAGAGATATGCACACCAACACCAATAATTTTTAAGAAATTAAGGGAAGCTTATTTTTTTTTTCCTCTAGTCATACATAGACAACAATAAAATACATGCTGTAAATGTAAATGTTAAGAAAGATGCCAAAAACTCCTTTCATGCACTGAAACCATTTTATCCATTCGTGATTTGATCTCAAAAGTTTAAGAACAACCCCTAAATATAGCATTGTTTTTCAAACCGGTCTAAAAGACTTATTCACATTTCACTATCCACAAACATCTATTGGTTGGTTGTTTTTGTTTGGAGGGTTCTACATTGTCACCTTCCCATCCCTTTGTGTCATAAATTACTGATGGGGAGAGAATGAAATAGAAAAGAAAAACTAGAAAAATCAGCAACCCAAGATTCTAGTTGGCATTCTAATCAAAAAACAAGAGAGAGAAATAGAGAGAGAGATTCTAACTGGCATGGACTTGAATACAAGTCAATGGGATTTTTGGCAAATAAGATTTCATTTCAACATGTATGCTTGAAAATATGCCCATCTCTCTACATTTCATTTCCAACTCCCATTTAGGTTATTGTCAATATTATGTTTTCTTAGCTAAAAATACTAGTGAGTCGTTGCCTACTTACCTGCAAATTACATTTGGTAAAGTGAAGGACAGACTCTGATTGTGGATTTCTGCTTCTGGAGTAAATTCCCTCACGTACACGTATTTTAACATATTTTTCCTCACGGTCGGCTTGAGGGAACAATGCTAGACTGGTAAGAGCAAAACCAGCAAGGCGCATATTCAGTCATAATTTGAAGTATAGCTTCTCTAGGACAAAAAAGAAAAAATAAGACATTTTAGTTACATACTAAAACATACTTCAGAAAACAACTCCAGAAAACTTATGCAAAAAAATTGCTCCAAATTCAATGGTAACCTATGCATATTGAGCACTCATGATGATGGTAGTTGTTATAGGCATTGAAGGTATCTTAGAGTATAATGATCAGAATGATACTCAATAAGGTTTAGCATCCTGGACAAGGCAAGGAACAAAAGGACAGTCGGATCAGGACCCTCAAACGAGGATACTAGTGAATTCAAGCATAAGAAGTAAAAAGAATGAGATAAATCTACCAACATATTATTATACTCTATGGTTAGACATAAACTTTCCCACAGTAATAAAAAGGAAGAGAAACAAAACGAAGAGGGGAAAGCAACCATACGAGGAAGGAGAAAGAAAAATAAAAACAAAGATACGACTAAAATAAAATATAACACACTAGATTGGCACAGGTAAACTATAATATCTACTTATGGATCTTCCTACAAATAATACTAGGAAAATAATAAACTAGTGTTGCAAGCACATGATATATAAAAGAAAATAACTATCTTTGCATATGAATACATATGATGCCGATTATTTGTAACATGACTTACTAGGATATCAAGCTGAACATTTTGGTTAAGAGCTAAAACAATGTGAAGATTGATTGAGACTGATTGAGCTAAAAACCATCATTTTACCCATTTCACCTTCAACAAACATTAATGCATAAATTCAAAAAGATTAAGATCTAAATATGTCTCCAGGTCAACAAAAGTCGGAGGATATCAAAGGTAAATGGCAACATACAAATGTCACTCAACTAAGTTAACAAGACTAGCCATAAATTATATAGATTTCAATAGGATGAAACTCAAAATTTACAAAACTAGAATGATATGTTATTACCTCCCATATAAACCAAACTCTTAGCAATGATTTGACAACCTTGAGTAATTGCATCTAGTAAAACTCACATGCCCCTCATAACCAATTGGTTTTAGTACGGTACATACATAGATGAAAAAATTTCTGAAATTAACTATTTATGTAAACTATATTTTCCAGATAAGAAAAAAATCCAGCTTTCTTCTATGAAAAGTTACTTAAGTATCCTTAGAAAGAGAAAAGAAAGTAGCAAGGCAAAACTCCTCCAGAAGTTTCTCTTTGGCTTAAAATAATTTCCCGCTCATATATTTTCAGAAGAATATACAGCGCGTGCACTTGAGCATGACAAATTAAAACAGTTGGCCAAGACCAATGAATTGAAAACAAATATTATACTATAGCAATCATTGTGTTACATGAAATTCTCACTTCAGCAATATAACCATGAAAAGATGGGAGCAAAGCCATTTCTGCTGCTTTGTTGAAGCAACTGTTTCTCGAGCCAATATAGTAAAAGTGCAATGAACTAATATAGTGAATAGTAATAACATTTTCTAATAATTCAATCAAATCAAATTAGCATACTCCTATAAATGTGCTTCCCAGTATACCTAATGCCAGTCATTTATCAGTTTATATTCTTCTACATCTCGTTTTAAAAAATAATTCACCACATGGTCAGGCCAGGCCACCATGACTCATATAACATTTTTCACACTATCTCAAAACTTGAATATTTGCAAAAACACTGCTGCATACTAAGAATGGTTCTTTTCTATATTTAATCGCTTGTCTTATAATTTGACTCATTAAATATACGCTTTTTGATTGAATACACCATGTTATTTCAAACTTTATTGTGTTTTCTCTAATTTCTAAATCAATCATATCCGAATTCACCAACATACCTATTCTTAAATGGCCTACAAAAAGAAGACTCAAGTTAAATTATTAAAACAACTTTACATAATTTCATTTCACTAGTTTTGAAGTTATCCATAAGAATGACCAAACATTAGTAGGAAGACAGAGAAAGTGAAAACGAATTAACTCAAATACAAAGATTTTGAATCAGCAAAGTTTCAGAGTTGAAAAGTACCCATTAGAAGATTTTGCAATATATGATATGTAAATTGAATTTTCTATACAATTCCTATAGAAAATTTCGAAAGGGCTTTGATTGGTTAAAGAAGATTATAAATAGGATTTAGATATTGTTTATCTATACCAAATAATCATCTCCTTTTTGTTTGTAGTATGGCTCCACTAGTTTACATCAAAACTAGAGAAAGGTAAGAAAATATTTCTACCAAGTCAACATTATAGACATTGGTTATTATTAGATTGTTAGTCATCATCTAACATAAGTGGTTAAGTTGTTAGGAAGTGAGATAACTTTATTGTATATATTAACTTATTTTCTCTTTGCATGCCCCCTCATGTAAGAGTATACTGACTTTTTTTAAATGGCGCAAATACATGCAACTATTAACTTTGGGTGGGGATGAGATTTAAAGATCTTTGCCTACTCTAATACTATGCTAAACGTCAACCACTATTTCACTTAATAGTTTAAATCGTTAAGAAATGGGCAAAACAATGCGTGAAGCTAACTTGCAGTTACAATAGTTGCAGTGAAAGTAATACCAAGAAAGTGTTAAAATTATAAATTTCTCACTAACACATGGTAGTTTTCATATGGCATAAAGTTTCTATGCATTGAATGCTGACTATAGGGACAGTCTTATAGCCTACTGAGCATTTTAGTAATGTGCATAATATGCATATCCTAAGCATCATTTATGAAAGAAAAAGGGGGGAGAAAAAAAGAAAGAAAGAAAAAGGTTCTGAATGTACAAGTTTCTCCAACATAATAAGCACTCACCTTTTCTATTTTTCTCTTTTTCATAATTTCCCTTTCTTTAAACAAGTATCTAGCTTTAAATCATCTTCTCACAAATAATTACAAATTGAAAGATCAAAATGTTGGTCTCAACTAAGAGTGCTACTGTCACTAAACTTAAAAGACTGTGAAGCCACACAAAGGCATCACCGGTTCTGCAAAACCCTAATTATTGGGCGTCTCAAGTCATTTGGTTTTGAAAGACAAGAATTCCTGACCTCATAACTTTGAGAAAGTTTTCTTCTTACTTTCATTTGCAAGTAGAAAAATACACAAATTAGATAATTAGATGTTAAAGGTCTATAGATAAACTTACCAATTCATATACATAAGCCAAATCTATTGAAATGCTTAAACTGGTCTGTTATGAATTTAAGCATGTACGAGGAAAAGCAGTTATCTAGAGATTATGAGAATATGTCACACAGATTTAAAGAGAATTAGGACTAATAGTTTTATACCTTCTTAATTATGTCCAAATTCAAATATTTCACTTGCTCTAGGAGACTTCCAGAGATGCCAACTTCAAATATTTTGCTCACATGTAGGTATGAACAGATGCTTTACAAAAGAAGATAGAAAATGGATTATTGAGCTAACTTTATGAGTAATCAAAACTAAATCTAAGCTTCCAAAATCTATACTACTAAGGGTCAAATTCAGCAATTTAAATAGGTAATGATAGAAAGTATATTTGAAAACAACAAATCCCTGTTTGTATTCATCAAGTTGTTTTTCTCCTGGTCATGGCTTTCTTAGTTGAAAAAAAAAATGAAAATAATCATGTAATTATAGAAAAAAAAAAGAAAGAAAGAAAGAAAAGGAAAACGTCTAATAGCCAAGCAATCTGACAATCTTGTTCATTAAGTAGGACTTGAACCACGGAAATAGTTCAAGGGCCTTCCATGCCTCATAAATATAAAAAAAACCTTCCAAACAAAACTAAAACATTTAGAAATAGAAATTGTTCTCTTCAACTAGTAATGAGGAGTTGGAAACAAGAATCTAACAGACACAGATGCATGTGTAACTATATTATGAGAATATATAATTAATGTTTATTGAGCTCATTTGAGTGTAGGGGATCAAAGGAATTAAATAGTGAGGAAATTCATGGTTCTAAAATCAACTACAAACAGAAAGGCATGATCCCTTCACTTATCTAACAATTTAGGGTAAGCAAGCTTTACCTCATACCTTAAAAACCAATCAAGAGCAAGTGCTTCCCTGCATACAATAGGGAAAGTACCATAACAAATTTACCAATACTCTAATGGGATTGTTTTATGATGAGTTTAGATTTTTGGGAGCATATATTTTGCCAATAGATGTTTGATTTTTATCTTCCATGAGGTCTGGAGATGGATCATTCTAGCCTTTCATATGGAATTGTGGATTGAACTTCTTTCATCTAATATATTAAACCTTCAAAAAGTCACTAATAACAATAATAATGATGATAATTCTTTGAAGTTATGGAAGCCTGTGTAAACTCAGTCCCCCCCTCCACCCCCAACAAGAAAAAGAAGCAAAAGGGAAAAAAAAAAAAAGACAAAAAAATTCACTTCTCTACATGGAAAAAACACACGAGGAAAATGTTCTGTGAGCAACAACCCAGATTTATGAGTAGAGTTGCCACCCTTTTCTAAGGATGTAGCTTTGCCACCACCTTACTTGATGAATAGGTCACAATCTTCAGACAACTAGGAATGAATATCATAAAAGTGGCAAATTTTACCTTTAAACAAGCTGCGCATCACCCATTGTACCTGCAAAATTTGTGGAGTTGAATTTCTTCGCTCGAGGGGGAAGAGAAAACATGTGCAAATGTTAGAATTTTAATTAATAAAAATTATTAAGAGAAACATAATAGAAACAAATGTGTAACCATTTCAAACCACATAATACTATATGTTCAACATAACTGGTAAAAGCATGCTAACACTAAAATGTTGGAGAAGCATCTACGGCCTTAGATGCCAACCCAACAAGGAGATAAAAAAGAAGCAAAACCATTAAAGAACCAACCATCAAACCAATAACAACTTTAGCCGAAGGTGATCAACAATAGCAACATCAAATCAACAACAATAGTACAAGGTGCTGCAAATTCATGCATTAAGAAATCCGGATCAGCAAATACATGTCCAACCTGTATAGTACCAAACCATGTACCACACACAACCAATACTACACTCATAATATAGTCCTCCACACATCAACATAATCAGACTAGCAACTAAAATACCATGCCAAGAATCATGACCTTGCATATGGAATGTGAACAGCAACAAGTACCACAACACCCCACAATACAAACTCAGGGATGAGTAATTTGCAGCACAATTAAAGAACACAAGTGAAGGGATAAAGGAAGCAGATTGCTCATTTAATACCCATAGCAATATTTCACACAAGCATGGTACCCAAAGCATTATGCAAACTGCTCACCACAGCAGAAAATGAAGCAGATCATACAAATTCATCACACCATAGTCAGCGGCTTCATCAATCTTCTCCAAATCATCAAACACCCTGGAAGAAGTATCCCAACTCCAAATGACAACCTCCAATTAAATCTTCAACATACCAACAGCTGCACAAATCAAGATAGCAACAAATTAGCCCCCAGCCGCATCCAGATCAGCAGGGAACACAGCATTAAGGAAATCCAAAGTTGTCAAACCACAGGAAATATTAATACCAACACCAAGAAATAGGCATCGAATCAGCAAAGTCATCAAGATAGTGTCACAAAGCAATTCTAGATCAACACTAAATAACATAGAAACCAGATTAGCAGATATTGCCAACATTGAACCAGCAATAAGCACCCATTGATTGAAGGATCATAGATCAAATGAATAGGCAAATCAGAAACTTTGGCATCACTGAGCATCGTGAACCACACCAAAAGCAAAAGTGACAAGCAAATGCCCCAAGTGTAGCACCCAATCAAACATAGCAAGCGCAATTAGCAACAAACAGGTACAGAATTGACATCATAAAACTGCAAGAAGCATCCCATCTCCAAACTACCAACATACATCAGTATCCCACACTAGAGTTTCAAAGCTAGACCAGCCATACCACATCATGCATCTCAGGTAATTGAAACAAAGAAATCTGAAGTACCAAGAGCCGCATTCAAACCTCAGAAACCAATCCAGTATACAGGGAAAAAGAGAAGCATTAACCATGCATTAAACCAATAGAGGGAACCAACAAAAACCAGCATCCACACATCAGACCATCAATCATGCAGCAGCATTTAAAGAGCATTAGAGAGGAACCAGCAAATAAAAATCTCAGTAGAGACATCACACTCAAGCACACCAGTATGGTGCATTTTGTCCACCAAAACAAATTCCACCAAAGCATTTCAACAAAATATTCCAACCCAACTTAGACACTAGCATGAATTTGCAGATATTCCAACAAATCCCAGAAGCTACAACATAATACTGATTGCCATCAACCTATATTCAGTCCAGAAGCTGCAAGAAGATAATAAACCTAAACAACAGCAAGACCACATTAAGTGCAAATCAATACAATCTGCACACCATAGGCTCAAAGCACCAAACACACCCAGATTGCCACACCAATCAATCGGGAACAGAACTCTCCAGGAGCATATTCCACCAGCCACCAACCATCATTAATCTTCATCAATCACCTGCTCAAAAACACTAAGCATGCCACTGTCAACATCTGTAGACAAACCCTATTCAAGAGCTATCTCCAGCAATGAGCAGCCAACAACAAATTAAGAACAAACAGGACTAATCCTGCAGCAAATCATACAACTAAACGACCATGCTGCAACATAAGGAAATTTGGAAAATTAGGAAGAAGTACTCCAACTAAACGGCCATGCTACAACATTCCAAGCAGCTAATCTTATCAGAAGGAAAATTAGGAAGAAGCACTCCCCAGCGTACTACCCAACCCCTCCTTTTTCCTACACTCCTTTTCTTTTCAAGTTCATCAACTTTTTCTTTTCAAGTTCATCAGTCAAAGTAATTTTCTCAACCAAAGGGTTAGGATAGATTGGGGCCAAAAGACAATCAGATAAAGGAGATAAATTTGCTGCATTACCTTGCAAAGACAAATCATTTGAACTAGCATTATTACACGTCCCAAAATCAGTATTCTCTGGAGTCCGCTGCTGTATTTGAGCAGAATTGTTAGGAATAGTAGGCACAACCTTGGACGATCCATTTTCAATTTGAAGAACAGCATCATCCGGAAACTCAAAGGAGCCGGGTGACCTTTTCCCAATAGAAAAAACAGGATTCTGGGAATGACAGGGAAGGGTGGAACACTAACTACTGTAAGAAGCTTTCCAATGAGAAAGAAACGAACCAACAAATCAGAGTTATAATTGTTCGTTGAAGACTGGAACAGCCTAAAACCCACAATTGAGTTGACCAATAATGGTTCAACTTCCCTACACAACTAAATTAAATGACAGAACAGTTTCAACGAACTCGAGGCATTTTCTTGTCCGCAAAGTAAACCAGGCAGTAGTCTAACAATAGAGTCCGTTAGGATTCTGAGAAATATTAACCCAAATCAATGGTATAATTGTAGCTATTGCTCCACCCAGAAACAAGCTGCTCCAATAGCAGATTAAGAAAAAACGAGAGAGACTTGGCAGAGAAGGAAGAGAGAGGGGGATTAAGTGCAGTCTATGTTGAGAAGGAAGACACACTAACAGCACAATGAGGAACAATCTGTGCAATTTTGTCAAGATGTGCTGTCAATTGGCTCAGCAGCATGTCAAGGTGTTCGGACTGTAAGTACCAACTAAACTGTCTCTCCTTCTGAGGCCCTAATAACGTCTCAATAGCCAAATTTCTAAAAGCACTCAACACGTGATTACAAATTCTAGCCAAACTGTCTTCCACTAGAGCAATGTCATGGAGCATCTAGGAAGAAATAGTTTCTGATCACATTATAATAAACCTCATGATTATTCAAACAACAGAAATTATGGATAAAGCATCAAACAATAAACATGCCAAACAAGTGTAAATTAAGAAAGAAAAGGAAAGTAATCAAAAAGACCAAACTTGAGGCTATCCAATTCATGGTAACTAAAAGCAAACAAAAGCAAAAGCACAACAAGACAGTTAAAAAAGGACATAATTAAAAGCTAAGCAAACACATTCCCACACAGAAAGTTACGTAATTAGGGGGAAAGAAACTTCATTTTCAGTAAGTTTTTGGAAAAACTCAAACTTGCTACTGACTATGCTAAATTAACAGAAGGCTAACATGGGAATTTCAGGCGTACAAGATCAAATATGTAAACACGTTCTGTTCAATAAAGCAAAGAGCAATGAAATACCCCAGAAGAATGAATCCTATTATAACAAAATTATTTGACAGCATCTTCAAATTGCTTCTACTCTCGGAGGATTTTCGCAAGAAACGACTTTCCACTGAAGCAGCACTCCTGGTGTTTTTGCAAAGAAGAGGAAGTGAAAGAATTTCTCATGGTGTAAGCATGAAGCAACAAGACAGTATCAAACTTCTTTATAACATTTGAAAAATACCCCCTGCTTCAATGCTAATATCTAAATCCAAATACACATTAAATTTTAGGCCTAAAACTCTGAGTCGATTAAGGTGCCCTCTCCATCACGAATCCCTGCAATTCGATTTAATTTGCCGCAGTCAAAACAAATTTAAGTAATCTGTGGAAATTGACTATGCCATTTCTTATGCATAATATTAGAGAAAAAAACACAAATGCACACCCATTGCACAAAGAAAAAAAAACGAGAATCAAAACTGAAAATTTGCCCTAGATAACAAAAGACATGGTACAGAAGTTCACAGAAGAAAAAAACCACAAAATTTCCAACAACCTAAAAATAGTCACAGTGAAAAAAAAAATCAAAATTTCAATTTTCAGAAGCATCATAGTGAAAACTAGTGATAAACTTGAAAAAAAAAAAGAACGGTTGTATAATCTGTTGAGACTAAAAAATATAATAAAATAACATAAAATAAATTGGGGGAATAAGAATCACTGAAGGATCACCATTCAAATACCCGATTCATCTTTTAAGGAGAAAAATTCCAGTGTCAAACATAGAATTGAGAAACGGAATACATTCACACCTAAATTAGAAAGAGGGACGAAGAGCAAGTTTAAAAGAAAAAACAAATTAAAATGCCCACCACAAGTACCCATAAAAATCGCCGAAAAGTGAAATTAGACTTACAAACAAGAAACACCTTCGCATTTTGTTTTTCAGATAAATAAACCCAAAAAAAGCTATTTCCCAAAAAAAGCTATTTCCAAATACAGAAGCATACGCAAATGTGTACACATAAAGAGATATATACAGTTAAAGGGAGCGAAGAAGTTTACCTTTGGAAGTGGTGTCGGCGGAGCCACAATTGTGCCACCATTTTTCTTCTTTCAAAGTTCAAAACCGAAATTCAGAGAACCCAAAACGGGTTTTTTTTTTTTTTTGAGAGGGAGTGGAAAACAGCTGTCAACAAGAGTGGCAGCACGATGAAAATGCACTGTTCGTTACAAACTTATAAACAGTAAGTGGTGAGCCTTGCGACGGTGTTCAAAAAATTAATTCATAATTTATGAAATATAATTAATTTTCATATAAAACAATTAAAAAGAAAAATAAAAAATATAAATATATAATTTAATTGTACATAAGGTTAATGCCAAAAAAAATAAAACTCAAATTCAATATCAGCATCACTGAAACCGTAATTTTATGATTTCATATATTTTTTGGCCTTTATTTTTTAAAAATTGACACTACAATTAATATTATTCCGTATTTTAATAAATAAAATTAAAAAATATTACGTTGAAACCAAAATCAAATAATAATTTCTATTGTTTTTTATTTTTATAAAGAAAGAGATTTATCTTTATTTAATTGTGAAAGAAAAAAAGGATAAAAATAAAAATAGAATTAAAATTTGTGAAAAATGTACATGAATTTTTTCCTATTTTTTCAAAAACTAAATATGAAAACTCATTTTGTAAATTTGTTTCCAGTTTTCAAAAAATCAAAAACGTTTTCAAAATTTTTTTAAATTAAGAAACAGCTGTCAACGAGAGTGGCAGCACGATAAGAGTGCTTTGATCGTTACAAACCTACAAACGGTAAGTGGGGAGCCATATGACGGTGTTCGAAAAATTAATTCATAATTTATGGAATGTAATTGATTATCGTTTCAAAAATTAAAAAGAAAAAATAAAAAATATGAATATATAATTTTTTTTGGTAAGTATGAATATATAATTTAATTGTACATTCGGTTAATTCCCAAAAAATGAAACTTAAATTCAATATCAGCATCACTGAAACCGTAATTTTAGGGTTTCATATATTTTTTGGTACTTATTTTTTAGAAATTGAGACTACAAATAAAATTATTACGTATTTTAATAAATAAAATTAAAAAATATTACATTGAAACCAAAATCAAATAATAATTTCTATTGTTTTTTAGTTTTTTATAAAGAAAGAGATTTACCTTTATTTAATTGTGAAAGAAAAAAAAAAGATAAAAATAAAAATAGAATTAAAATTTGTAAAAAATGTACATGAATTTTTTTCCATTTTTCCAGAAACTAAATATGAAAACTCATTTTGTAAATTTGTTTATAGTTTCTAAAAATTCAAAAACGTTTTCAAAATTTTTTAAATTGAGAAACAGCTGTTAACGAGAGTGGCAGCACGATTAGAATGCTCTATTCATTACAAACTTACAAACGATAAGTGGGGAGTCATATGGCGGTGTTCAAAAAATTAATTCATAATTTATGGAATGTAATTGATTATCGTACCAAAAAATTAAAAAGAAAAAAAAATATAAATATATAATTTAATTGTACATTAGCTTAATGCCCAAAAAAATGAAACTTAAATTCAGTATCAGCATCACTGAAACCGTAATTTTAGGGTTTCATATATTTTTTTGGTCTTTATTTTTAAGAAATTGAGACTACAAATAATATTATTCCGTATTTTAATAAATAAAATTAAAAAATATTACGTTGAAACCAAAGTCAAATAATAATTTCTATTGTTTTTTGGTTTTTTATAAAGAAAGGGATTTATCTTTATTTAATTGTGAAAGGAAAAAAGGATAAAAATAAAAATAGAATTAAATTTTGTGAAAAAATGTACATGAATTTTTTTTATTTTTTCAAAAACTAAATATGAAAACTCATTTTGTAAATTTGTTTCCAGTTTCTAAAAAATCAAAAATGTTTTCAAAATTTTTTTAAATTGATAAACAGCTGTCAACGAGAGGGGTAGCACGATAAGAGTGCTCAATTCGTTACAAACTTACAAATGGTAAGTGAGGAGCCATGTGGCGGTGTCAGAAAAATTAATTCATAATTTATGGAATGTAATTGATTATCGTATCAAAAACTTAAAAAGAAAAATAAAAAATATAAATATATAATTTAATTCTACATTAGGTTAATGCCCAAAAAAATGAAACTCAAATTCAATATCAGCATCACTGAAAGCGTAATCTTAGGGTTTCATATATTTTTTGGACTTTATTTTTTAGAAATTGAGACTACAAATAAAACTATTACGTATTTTAATAAATAAAATTAAAAAATATTACGTTGAAACCAAAATCAAATAATAATTTCTATTGTTTTTGGTTTTTTATAAGTAAAGAGATTTATCTTTATTTAATTGCGAAGGAAAAAAAAGATAAAAGTAAAAATAGAATTAAAATTTGTGAAAATGTACATTAAATTTTTTTTATTTTTTCAAAAACTAAATATGAAAACTCATTTTGTAAATTTGTTTCCAGTTTCTAAAAAATCAAAAACGATTTCAAAATTTTTTTAAATTGAGAAACAGCTATCAACGAGAGTGGCAGCACGATGAGAGTTCTATGTTCGTTACAAATTTACAAATGGTAAGTGGGAGCCATATGATGGTGTTCGAAAAATTAATTCATAATTTATGGAATGTAATTGATTATCGTATCAAAAAAATTAAAATGAAAAATAAAAAATATAAATATATAATTTAATTGTACATTAGGTTAATGCCCAAAAAAAACGAAACTCAAATTCAATATCAGCATCACTAAAATCGTAATGTTAGGGTTTCATATATTTTTTGGTCTTTATTTTTAAGAAATTGAGACTACAAATAATATTATTACGTATTTTAATAAATAAAATTAAAAAATATCACGTTGAAAGCAAAATCAAATAATAATTTCTATTGTTTTTTCTTTTTTATAAAGAAAGAGATTTATCTTTATTTAATTGTTAAAGAAAAAATGGATAAAAATTAAAATAGAATTAAAATTTGTGAAAAATGTACATGATTTTTTTTCCATTTTTTCAAAAACTAAATATGAAAACTCATTTTGTAAATTTGTTTCCAGTTTCTAAAAATTCAAAAACGTTTTCAAAATTTTTTTAAATTGAGAGACAGCTGTCAACGAGAGTGGCAGCACGATGAGAGTTCTATGTTCGTTACAAATTTACAAACAGTAAGTGGGAGCCATATGATGGTGTTCGAAAAATTAATTCATAATTTATGCAATATAATTGATTATCGTATCAAAAAAATTAAAAATAAAAAATAAAAAATTTAAATTTATAATTTAATTGTACATTAGGTTAATGCCCAAAAAAAACGAAACTCAAATTCAATATCAGCATCACTGAAATTGTAATGTTAGGGTTTCATATATTTTTTGGTCTTTATTTTTAAGAAATTGAGACTACAAATAATATTATTACATATTTTAATAAATAAAATTAAAAAATATCACGTTGAAAGCAAAATCAAATAATAATTTCTATTGTTTTTGCTTTTTTATAAAGAAAGAGATTTATCTTTATTTAATTGTTAAAGAAAAAATGGATAAAAATAAAAAAAGAATTAAAATTTGAGAAAAATGTACATGATTTTTTTTCCATTTTTTTGGAAACTAAATATGAAAACTCATTTTGTAAATTTGTTTCCAGTTTCTAAAAATTCAAAAACGTTTTCAAAATTTTTTTAAATTGAGAGACAGTTGTCAACGAGAGTGGCAGCACGATAAGAGTTATCTGTTCGTTACAAATTTACAAACGGTAAGTGGGAGCCATATGACGGTGTTCGAAAAATTAATTCATAATTTATGGAATGTAATTGATTATCGTTTCAAAAACTTAAAAAAAAATAAAATATATAAATATATAGTTTAATTCTATATTAGGTTAATGCCCAAAAAAATGAAGCTCAAATTCAATATCAGCACCACTGACACTGAAAGCGTAATCTTAGGGTTTCATATATTTTTTGGACTTCATTTTTTAGAAATTGAGACTACAAATAAAATTATTACGCATTTCAATAAATAAAATTAAAAAATATTACGTTGAAACTAAAATCAAATAATAATTTCTATTGTTTTTAGTTTTTTATAAAGAAAGAGATTAATCTTTATTTAATTGCGAAGGAAAAAAAAGATAAAAATAAAAATAGAATTAAAATTTGTGAAAATGTACATAATTTTTTTTTTCAAAAACTAAATATGAAAACTCATTTCGTAAATTTGTTTCCAGTTTCTAAAAAATCAAAAACGATTTCAAAATTTTTTTAAATAGAGAAACAGTTATCAACGAGAGTGACAGCACGATGAGAGTTCCCTGTTCATTACAAATTTACAAACGGTAAGTGGGAGCCATATGATGGTGTTCGAAAAATTAATTCATAATTTTTGGAATGTAATTGGTTATCGTATCAAAAAAATTAAGAAGAAAAATAAAAAATATAAATATATAATTTAATTCTATATTAGGCTAATGCCCAAAAAAATGAAACTGAAATTCAATATCAGCATCACTGAAACCGTAGTTTTAGGGTTTCATATATTTTTTTGGTCTTTATTTTTTAGAAATTGAGACTACAAATAATATTATTCCGTATTTTAATAAATAAAATTAAAAAATATTACGTTGAAACCAAAATCAAAAAATAATTTCTATTGTTTTTGGTTTTTATAAAGAAAGAGATTTATCTTTATTTAATTGTGAAAGAAAAAAAGGATAAAAATAAAAATAGACTTAAAATTTGTGAAAAATGTACATGAATTTTTTTCTATTTTTTCAAAAACTAAATATGAAAACTCATTTTGTAAATTCGTTTCCAGTTTTTAAAAAATCAAAAATGATTTCAAAATTTTTTTAAATTGTGAAACAGCTATCGACGAGAGTGGCAGCACGATGAGAGTTCTTTGTTCATTACAAATATACAAACGGTAAGTCGGAGCCATATGACAGTGTTCGAAAAATTAATTCATAATTTATGCAATGTAATTGATTATCGTATCAAAAAAATTAAAAAGAAAAAATAAAAAATTTAAATATATAATTTAATTGTACATTAGGTTAATGCCCAAAAAAAATGAAACTCAAATTCAATATCAGCATCACTGAAATCGTAATGTTAGGCTTTCAGATGTTTTTTTGGTCTTTATTTTTAAGAAATTGAGACTACAAATAATATTATTACGTATTTCAATAAATAAAATTAAAAAATATCACGTTGAAACCAAAATCAAATAATAATTTCTATTGTTTTTGGTTTTTTATAAAGAAAGAGATTTATCTTTATGTAGTTGTGAAAGAAAAAAGGATAAAAATAAAAATAGAATTAAAATTTGTGAAAAATGTACATGAATTTTTTTCTATTTTTTCAAAAACTAAATATGAAAACTCATTTTGTAAATTTGTTTCCAGTTTCTAAAAAATCAAAAACGTTTTCAAAATTTTTTTAAATTGCTAAACCGTTGTCCACGAGAGTGGCAGCACGATAAGAGTACTCAATTCGTTACAAACTTACAAACGGTAAGTGAGGAGCCATGTGGCGGTGTCTGAAAAATTAATTCATAATTTATGGAATGTAATTTATTATCATATCAAAAGATTAAAAAGAAAAATATAAAATATAAATATATAATTTAATTATAAATCGGGTTTATGCCCAAAAAAATGAAACTCAAATACAATATTAGCCTCACTGAAAGCATAATTTTAGTTTAGAAATTGAGACTTCAAATAATATTATTACGTATTTTAATAAGTAAAATTAAAAAATATCACGTTGAAACCAAAATCAAATAATAATTTCTATTGTTTTTGGTTTTTTACAAAGAAAGAGATTTACCTTTATCTAATTGTGAAAGAAAAAAAGGATAAAAATAAAAATAGAATTAAAATTTGGGAAAAATGTGCATGAATTTTTTTCTATTCTTTCAAAAACTAAACATGAAAACTCATTTTTTAAATTTGCTTCCAGTTTCTAAAAAATTAAAAATGTTTTAAAAATTTTTTTAAATTGAGAAGCAGCTGTCAACGAGAGTGGCAGCACGATGAGAGTGCTCTGTTCGTTACAAACTTACAAATGGTAAGTTGGGAGCCATGTGACGGTATTCGAAAAATTAATTCATAATTTATGGAATGTAATTGATTACCGTTTCAAAAAAATTAAAAAGAAAAATAAAAAATATAAATGTTTAATTTAATTGTACATTTGATTAATGCCCAAAAAAATGAAACTCAAATTCAACATCAGCCTCCCTAAAAGCATAATTTTAGGGTTTCATATATTTTTTGGTCTTTTATTTTTTAGAAATTGAGACTACAAATAATATTATTCCGTATTTTAATAAGTAAAATTAAAAAATATCACGTTGAAACCAAATTCAAATAATAATTCTATTGTTTTCGATTTTTTATAAAGAGAGAGATTTATCTTTATTTGATTGTGAAGGAAAAAAAGGTTAAAAATAAAAATAGAATTAAATTTTGTGAAAAATGTACATGAATTTTTTTCAATTCTTTCAAAAACTAAATATGAAAACTCATTTTGTAAATTTGCTTCGAGCTTCTAAAAAATCAAAAATGTTTTCAAATTTTTTTTTGAATTGAGAAACACCTGTCTACGAGAGTGGTAGCACGATGAGAGTGCTCTTTTCGTTACAAACTTACAAACGGTAATTTGGGAGCCATGTGGCGGTGTTTGAAAAATTTATTCATAATTTATGGAATGTAATTGATTATCGTATCAAAAAAATTAAAAAGAAAAATAAAAAATATAAATATATAATTTAATTATACATTAAGTTAATGCCCAAAAAAATGAAACTCAAATTCAATATCAACATCACTGAAAAAATAATTTTAGGGTTTCATATATTTTTTGGTCTTTCCTTTTTACAAATTGTGACTACAAATAATATTATTACGTATTTTAATAAATAAAATTAAAAAAATCACGTTGAAATCAAAATCAAATAATAATTTCTATTGTTTTTGGTTTTTTTTTATAAAGAAAGAGATTTATCTTTATTTAATTGTGAAAGAAAAAATGGATAAAAATAAAATTAGAATTAAAAATTGTGAAAAATGTACGTGAATTTCTTTCGATTCTTTCAAAAACTAAATATGAATACTCATTTTGTAAATTTGCTTCCAGTTTTTAAAAAAACAAAAGCGTTTTTAAAATTTTTGTAAATTGAGAGACAGCTGTTAACGAGAGTGGCAGCACGATGAGAGTGCTCTGCTAGTTGCAAACTTAGAAACGGTAAGTTGGGAGCCATTTGGTGATGTTTGAAAATTTTATTCATAATTTATGGAATGTAATTGATTATCGAATCAAAAAAATTAAAAAGAAAAATAAAAAATATAAATAAATAATTTAATTGTACATTAGATTAATGCCCAAAAAAATGAAACTAAAATTCAATATCACCATCACTGAAAGCATAATTTTAGGGTTTCATTTATTTTTCGGTCTTTACTTTTTAAAAATTGAGACTACAAATAATATTGTTACGTATTTTAATAAATAATATTAAAAAATATCATTTTGAAACCAAAATCAAATAATAACTTCTATTGTTTTTGGTTTTTTATAAAGAAAGAGATTTATCTTTTTTTAATTGTGAAAGAAAAAAGGATAAAAATAAAAGTACAATTAAAATTAGTGAAAAATGTACGTGAATTTTTTAACATATTTTCAAAAACAAAATATGAAAACTCATTTTGTAAATTTATTTCTAGTTTTTAAAAAATCAAAAACGTTTTTAATTTTTTTTTTAAATTGAGAAACACCCGTTAACGAGACTGGCAGCACGATGAGAGTGCTCTATTCGTTACAAACTTACAAAGGGTAAGTGGGGAGCCATATAGCGGTGTTCGAAAAATTAATTCATAATTTATGGAATGTAATTGATTATCGTATCAAAAAAATTAGAAAGAAAAATAAAAAATAAAATATATAATTTAATTGTACATTAGGTTAATGCCCAAAAAAATGAAACTCAAATTCAATATCAGCATCACTGAAAGCATAATTTTAGGGTTTCATATATTTTTGGTCTTTACTTTTTAGAAATTGAGACTACAAATAATAATATTATGTATTTTAATAAATAAAATTAAAAAATATCACGTTGAAACGAAAATCAAATAATAATTTCAATTGTTTTTGGTTTTTTTTATAAAGAAAGAGATTTATCTTTATTTATTTGTGAAAGAAAAAAGGATAAAAATTAAAATAGAATTAAAATTTGTGAAAAATGTACGTAAATTTTTTTCTATTTTTTGGAAAAGAAAATATGAAAACTCATTTTGTAAATTTGTTTCTAGTTTCTGAAAAATCAAAAACGTATTCAATTGTTTTTTAAATTGAGAAACACCTGTCAACGAGACTGGCAGCACCATGAGAGTGCTCTGCTCATTGCAAACTTACAAACGGTAAGTGGGGAGCCATATGGTGGTGTGCGAAAAATTAATTCATAATTTATGAAATGTAATTGATTATCGTATCAAAAAAATTAAAAAGAAAAATAAAAAATATAAATATATAATTTAATTGTACATTATTTTAATGCCCAAAAAAATGAAACTCAAATTCAATATCATCAATGAAAGAATAATTTTGGGGTTTCATATATATTTTCGGTCTTTGCTTTTTAGAAATTGAGACTACAAATAATATTATTACGTATTTTAATAAATAATTTTAAAAAATATTGCGTTGAAACCAAAATCGATTAATAATTTCCATTGTTTTTGGTTTTTTATAAAGAAGGAGATTTAACTTTATTTAATTGTGAATGAAAAAAAGATAAAAATAAAAATAGAATTAAAATTTGTGAAAAATGTGCATGAATTTTTTCCTATTTTTTCAAAAACTAAATATGAAAACTCATTTTGTAAATTTATTTCCAGTTTCTAAAAAATCCAAAACATTTTCAAAATTTTTTTAAATTGAGAAACAGCTCTCAACGAGAGTGGCAGCATGATTAGAGTGCTCTGTTCGTTACAAAGCTACAAACGGTACGTGGGGAGCCATATGGCGGTGTTCGAAAAATTAATTCATAATTTATGGAATGTAATTGATTATCGTATCAAAAAAATTAAAATAAAAAATAAAAAATATAAATATATAATTTAATTGTACATTAGGTTAATGCCCAAAAAAATGAAACTCAAATTCAATATAACATCACTGAAACCGTAATTTTACTATTTCATATATTTTTTGGTCATTATTTTTTGAAATTGAGACTATAAATAATATTATTACGTATTTTAATAAATAAAATTAAAAAATATTACTTTGAAAGCAAAATCAAATAATAATTTCTATTGTTTTTGGTTTTTTTATAATGAAAGAGATTTACCTTTATTTAATTGTGAAAGAAAAAAAGCACAAAAATAAAAATAGAATTAAAATTTGTGAAAAATATGCATGAATTTTTTTCTATTTTTTCATAAACTAAATATGAAAACTCATTTTGTAAATTGTTTTTCCAGCTACTAAAAAATCTAAAATGTTTTTAAAATTTTTTTAAATTAAGAAACAGCTGTCAACGAGAGTGGCAGCACAATGAGAGTGCTCTATTCGTTACAAACTTACAAACGGTAAGTGGGGAGCCATATGGTGGTGTTCAAAAAATTAATTCACAATTTATGGAATGTAATTGATTATTGTATCAAAAAATTTAAGAAAAAAATAGAAAATATAAATACGTAATTTAATCGTACATTAGGTTAATGCCCAAAAAAATGAAACTGAAATTCAATATAATTTTAGGGTTTCATATATTTTTTTGACTTTATTTTTTTAGAAATTGAGACTACAAATAATATTATTACATATTTTAATAAATAATATTAAATAGTATTACGTTGAAACTAAAATTAAATAATAATTTCTATTGTTTTTGGTTTTTTATAAAGAAGGAGATTTATCCTTATTTAATTGTGAAAGAAAAAAAAGATAAAAATAAAAATAGAATTAAAATTTGTGAAAAATGTAAGTGAATTTTTTTCTATTTTTTCAAAAACTGAATATGAAAACTCATTTTGTAAATTTGTTTCCAGTTTCTAAAAAATCAAAAACGTTTTCAAAATTTTTTTAAATTGATAAATAGTTGTCAACGAAAAGGATTTAACCTCGAGAGATTCACTCCCTAGGCCAAACCCCTAGAGAGTGAATCTCTTTTGGTTTGTGCCACACATACCGGCCCCTCAACATGTATAGTGGTCAATCGCGAACTCGCGTAGCGGCGGGGAGTCGGACCCACACCCAAGAACTGGATACGGTTCGTCCAGCCAAGGAGACCCGTCCTACCAACCTTTACTACGCTTTGCGCCCGGGAGGCTGGCCCCAAGTTTTTGCTAGAGAGGAGACTTGAACTTGAGACCTTGGGGTGGTAAGCCCCTAAGTCCGAGTCCAAGACCATCCCATCTAACCCCTTGGAGTTAATAGCTGTCAACGAGAGTGGTAGCACGATGAGAGTGCTTTGTTCGTTACAAACTTAGAAACGGCAAGTTGGGAGCCATTCGGCGATGTTTGAAAAATTTATTCATAATTTATGGAATGTAATTGATTATCGTATCAAAAAAATTAAAAAGAAAAATAAATAATATAAATAAATAATTTAATTGTACATTAGGTTAATGCCCAAAAAAATGAAACTCAAATTCAATATCAGCATCACTGAAAGCATAATTTTAAGGTTTCATATATTTTTTAGTCTTTACTTTTTAGAAATTGAGACTACAAATAATATTGTTACGTATTTTAATAAATAATATTAAAAAATATCATGTTGAAACCAAAATCAAATAATAACTTCTATTGTTTTTGGTTTTTTTATAAACAAAGAGATTTATTTTTATTTAATTGTGAAAGAAAAAAGGATAAAAATAAAAGTAGAATTAAAATTAGTGAAAAATGTACGTGAATTTTTTTTCTATTTTTTCGAAAACTAAATATGAAAACTCATTTTGTAAATTTGTTTCTAGTTTCTAAAAATTGAAAAACGAGAAATACCTGTCAACGAGACTGACAGCACGATGAGAGTGCTCTGTTCGTTACAAACTTACAAACGGTAAGTGGGGAGCCATATGGCGGTGTTCAAAAAATTAATTCATAATTTATGGAATGTAATTGATTATCGTTTCAAAAAAATTAGAAAGAAAAATAAAAAATAAAAATATATAATTTAATTGTACATTAGGTTAATGCCCAAAAAAATGAAACTCAAATTTAATATCAAAATCATTGAAAGCATAATTTTAGGGTTTCTTATATTTTTTGGTCTTTACTTTTTAGAAATTGAGACTACAAATAATAATATTATGTATTTTAATAAATAAAATTAAAAAATATCACGTTGAAACGAAAATCAAATAATAATTTCAGTTGTTTTTGGTTTTTTTTATAAAGAAAGGGATTTATCTTTATTTAATTGTGAAAGAAAAACGATAAAAATTAAAATAGAATTAAAATTTGTGAAAAATGTACGTGAATTATTTTCTATTTTTTTGAAAAGAAAATATGAAAACTTATTTTGTAAATTTGTTTCCAGTTTCTAAAAAATAAAAAACGTATTCAAATTTTTTTTAAGTTGAGAAACACCTATCAAAAAGACTGGCAGCACCATGAGAGTGCTCGATCTGTTTGTTGCAAACTTACAAACGGTAAGTGGGGAGCCATATGGTGGTATGCGAAAAATTAATTCATAATTTATGGAATGTAATTGATTATCGTATCAAAAAAATTAAAAAGAAAAATAAAAAATATAAATATATAATTTAATTGTACGTTAAGTTAATGCTCAAAAAAATGAAACTCAAATTCAATATTAGCATCACTGAAAGAATAATTTTAGGGTTTCATATACTTTTTGGTCTTTGCTTTTTAGAAATTGAGACTACATATAGTATTATTACGTATTTTAATAAATAATTTTAAAAAATATTACGTTGAAACCAAAATCGGTTAATAATTTCTATTGTTTTTGGTTTTTTATAAAGAAAGAGATTTATCTTTATTTAACTGTGAAAGAAAAAAGGATAAAAATTAAAATAGAATTAAAATTTGTGAAAAATGTACGTGAATTTTTTTCTATTTTTTCGAAAACAAAATATGAAAACTCATTTTGTAAATTTGTTTCCAGTTTTTAAAAAATCAAAAACGTTTTCAAAACTTTTTTAAATTGAGAAATAGCTGTCGACGAGACTGACAGCACGATGAGAGTGCTCTGTTCGTTACAAACTTACAAACGGTAAGTTGGGAGCCATGTGGCGGTGTTCGAAAAATTAATTCATAATTTATGGAATGTAATTGATTATCGTATCAAAAACATTAAAAAGAAAAATGAAAAATATAAATATATAATTCAATTGTACATTAGGTTAATGCCCAAAAAAATGAAACTCAAATTCAATATCAGCATCACTGAAAGCATAATTTTAGGGTTTCATATATTTTTTGGTCTTTACTTTTTAGAAATTGAGACTACTAATAATATTATTACGTATTTTAATAAATAAAATTAAAAAATATCACGTTCAAACGAAAATCAAATAACAATTTCTAATTGTTTTTGGTTTCTTTATAAAGAAATAGATTTATCTTTATTTAATTGTGAAAGAAAAAAGGATAAAAATAAAAATAGAATTAAAATTTGTGAAAAATGTACGTGAATTTTTTTTCTATTTTTTGGAAAAGAAAATATGAAAACTCATTTTGTAAATTTGTTTCTAGTTTCTAAAAAATCAAAAACATTTTCAATTTTTTTTTTAAATTGAGAAACACCTGTCAACGAGATTGGTAGCACGATGAGAGTGCTCTGTTCGTTACAAACTTACAAACGGTAAGTGGGGAGCCATATGGCGGTGTTCGAAAAATTAATTCATAATTTATGGAATGTAATTGATTATCGTATCAAAAAAATTAAAAAGAAAAATAAAAAATATAAATATATAATTTAATTGTACGTTAGGTTACTGCCCAAAATAATGAAACTCAAATTCAATATCAGCATCATTGGAAACATAATTTTAGGGTTTTATATATTTTTTGGTCTTTACTTTTTAGAAATTAAGACTACAAATAATATTATTACGTATTTTAATAAATAAAATTAAATATATTACGTTGAAACCAAAATCGAATAATAATTTCTATTGTTTTTGGTTTTTTATAAAGAAATAGATTTATCTTTATTTAATTGTGAAAGAAAAAAAGGATAAAAATAAAAATAGAATTAAAATTTGTGAAAAATGTACGTGAATTTTTTCTATTTTTTCAAAAACAAAATATGAAAACTCATTTTGTAAATTTGTTTCCAGTTCTTAAAAAATCAAAAACGTTTTCAAAATTTTTTTAAATTGAGAAACAGCTGTCAACGAGACTGGCATTAATTTATTATTTTATTTAAAAAATTATTTAATAGGAGGTAAATAATTACGGAACATTTAGATGAACAAAAAAAATTATAAATGTAGTGGCTTCCTAAAGGGCATTTAAGGATTTCTTAAATAATTTATAAAAATTCAAAAATGATTTACACCGTCACTTTCGAGTTATCAGTGATCATTAATGGTTAAGGAGTGTTAATAGAAAAATTAAAAGTTTCACCACGTGGTTGGTTTCATTAATTTTATGATTTAACCAATTTCCTTTGTGTATTTCTTTATTATGATATGTATAAATAGGGGTGGACTATCCCTATGCCTATCCTAAACTATATAGCCCAGGTACTTTGATCCCAAAAAAAAAAATTTAATTGAAAGTTTTTTTTCTTCAAATTTAGCCCATCCTATATTTTTATAACCAACTTCACTCTACCTTTGTTTAGCCTAAATTTTTGTAATAAATGCTACTCTGTCGTTAAATCTTTTATTTAACTCTAGCGAATGTCAAATTCTAAATCTGCCCTAAGTATTGGTATTCACATTAGTCTCTCAACTCTTCACCTGCCATTAGGTGTGCATAAAATCGCTTTCTAGTATGGTAAATCCATACCTGAAACATTGGTTTTCTTGGTTTTCTAAGTGATTCCCCCTTCTTTGGTTGTTAAGAAAATGTAATGGAAAATGAAAAAAAAGATAATGATTTCTTCTTGGAGAAACTTAAAGCATGAACTAAACCCATTTACCATTTTATTCAGTTTATGTAGATTTATTTTGCTGAAACTGTTATGGTGATGTTTTGGAGCTAAGTTTAACTAAAACTTTCTATTTGGTGAAGTTTTTTTTTTTCTTTTTTGGGCAAATGGGAGTTGTTATTTTTTATGTTCTCTAGCATTCAAAGGTTATTTTTCAATTGAATTGATCTGGTATCTGGAGGGGTATCATTCTTTTCCAGTTGAAGTGGATATTCTAAAATGCAAATTTATATTTTCTTTCTCATGTTATTTATTATGAAGACCTTGCAGGGCGTTTAACTTGTGATGTTCACTATTTACTTATTGGCTGGTTAGATGCTTGATGTTCTCTTTATTAGAAATTGGGTATAATTATTATTTGACTTCTTGGACATTACTACCTATCAATGTAAAACCGCCGTTGATGTTCACCATGACAAGCTTAAACATTGTAGTAGCTTGCAATATTTTTCATGTGCCAAAGATCATTTGTTGCAAAAGATCTCAAATGGATACAATTTGAGATTGCTTATTATTATTATTATTTTATTATTGATACTGAAAGAATCATTTTTTTTAATGTTGAACATCATTCATATGAAGTAACTAGTACTCTGGATTTGCATTTGAGGCCTTTTTATTTTCATAGTTAAGATTTTTGTCCTTTTGATGTGGCACATCAAGTAGAGTTAGCATGAAATCATTTCCAGTTGATCAGAAAACTCTGCTAACATAAAAATATTTTACAATATTATTCTTGTTAAGTCGATACAAACAAACTAATTCTCTCAGAAATTTTTATTATATCATGTCTGTGTATGACCTATGTTTGCAAAAAGTAAACATTTTTTTCACCTAATAGTTGCAAGTAATACAATACAGATCTGTGAAGATGTACATTGTAAAGAAGAAAATCCACAAAGATAAGGATGCTGAACCCACCAAGTTTAAGGAGTTAGTTGCTCAGGTCATTTTTATTGTTATTTATTACTTGTCAAAAACCATCGTCTTGCCTACTAGGCACAGCCACTTATTGTAGACGTGCTTGACAATCTGCTTTATTGTCTCCATAGGCCTTGTTTGATTTGGAGAACACTAACCAAGAGTTGATAATTGACTTGAAAGTTCTTTTCATAAATTCAACAATGTAAAATTCTTTTACTTCATGCTTAAATAAAGAACTAATGAATACTTTGTTTTGTGCTCTACATTGTTGTAGTCAAATTAATGTTTCTAGGAACCGGAAGGCTATTATCATCCATGTCCCATGCAAGCTGAGAAAGGCTTTCCGAAAGATTCATGTCAGGCTTGTTAGGGAGCTTAAGAAGAAATTCAATGGCAAAGTAAGAAATCCAGTGAGAGTAACTAATTTATTAACTATTTGAATACAAATGATAGGTGTCTCAATTGGCATGGTTAATGAATCCCATTGGGTTGGGGTGGTAATTGGGCAATGCTTCTTAGGTTAATGATCGCTGGTAGATATTCCACATTGTTGGTCCTTGCGTGGTTGCATTTATGTTTAAAGTGGATTATCATGTTTGAGCATCTTTTGTACTTATTGATGGTCCAGTGCTAATTAAATACCTTGTGTTAGCACTTAACAGAATCATTAGCTACATTTGCTTTAGCCACGTTGTCTCTACCTTCCCTCTAGTTCATGAGGTTGGCTTGTGGACATTGTGGCATATATTTCTTACCATCTTGAACACCTTTTTGGGGCATTTTTTTGCATGCGATATCTCCCTTAGTTATGCCAGAAGAATTACACCTCGTCTCTGTCTTCCTAGGCTGTGGCCGTTGTGATATAGTTATATATTTTTATTTTTAAATTTTCAACATCTTCCTAGGGGCCATTCTTTGCGTTGAGATGTCTCTTTGTGTCATGCCAAAAGCATATCATATTTTGGTCTTGAAAGTAAAATGAAGCTAGTAATTTATAATATTGAATTATTGTAACCTCTTCATGTTCCTGTCGTGTGCAAATTGAGTTTTTTTTTTTTAATAGTTGTGAATTTCTTCCAGTAATCAACTAATCATAATTTCGCATTTGAATGTTAATTGTAGTGCGTCTATGCACTTGTTGATGTGTATGCATAGTGTGCTGTTGAAAGTTCTAATACTTTGGACACTACGTTTTGCAATATCATTTACCCAAACTAATGACTCGGTTGATGAATCTAAATGTAGCATGTTCCTGATTACATTTTTCGCAAGCACTTTGTTGTTTGCTAAGCGATAAATCTTGGTGCTTTTTACTTTCCCACTCTATTGTTGGTTGCAATGTATTTTCAATTCTCTTTTGGTGCTGACTTGTCATACTGATAATTGTACCTGCATAATTTGTGCTTTTTGTGACATTGACATACCTTTTGTGCTGAATGTGTTTGTAATGACTTCTTTTTGGTAGGAAGTGTTCCTGATCGCAACTCGAAGGATATTGAGGCCCCCAAGGAAAAGCTCAACTGTTCAACAGGCCCATAGCCAAACACACATTGCTATGCATGACGCCATGCTTGAGGATATTGTTGTTCCTACTGAGATCATTGGGAAGCGTGTTAGATATCGTAGTGATAGATCCAAGTTAATGAAGGTAAATGTAGAGCTAAGTAGCAAAAAATTGATATATATATATATATATATACTGCATTTAATTCCATGTTTTCTTTCTTTTTTTCTTATCTCCTTTGGCTAAAGGAATTGTTGATTTTTGTTTTGGTTCTCTAAGGGTTTGTCTGGGATGATTTGGTGAGGGAAAAGTAAAAGGATGAGAAAAATGATAGGAAACATAAAATTTCAAATGTAAATTATTATTTCAATGGATTAGAAAACATATAAAAACAGAAGATATTCTTCATAGTAAATTAATTTTCTAATTTTTCAAATCTCATGCAATTTCACAACCATTTTCAGTACAAATTAAATTAGAGAAGTAATTTGAATTCTTTCATTTTTTTTAACAAATCTTTGATCTAACCATATCTTCAAGGATTAAGAAGGTGAATTCATGGGGTAGCCTAGTTAGTAAGGCAATTGAAATCCCCTCAGCCCATCCTACTTCGACCCCCTTCCCTTATATTTTAATGTGGTAATGGATTAAAAAAATGTCTTCCTAAAAGAAGCTTCACATTCTAAAAACAAGTGTTTTCCCCACAATTTCATTCCATTATTATGTTTAGTACACTTACTTGAAAGGTTACAATATACTTGTGGTAATAGAACAGAATTTTTTTATAATTTGTGAATGTACTCCATTGTATTCCCTTGTAACAAAGTAGGCTTAAATTCCTAACGGTATTTCTTGTGGACAAGTTTTCTTGGACCCTAAGGAGAGAAACAACACCGAGTATAAGTTGGAAACTTATGCTTCAGTTTATAGGAAGTTTTCTGGTAAAGATGTTGTGTTTGAGTACCCTATGACGGAGGCTTATAGCCACTGGGTTTTTGCAGTCTGTTAGATCTTTTTTTCCTAGTTTTGGTCATGACCTAACCGTAGTTACCTTTGCGCTCTTTAAAATTTTGACATTGATGAGTTCATCTGAGAATTTGAAACTTATTAGCTTCATTTTTTTCAGCTACAATGTGGTGGGATTATTTTAGGGCTATCAATACTTCACTTCCTGTAGCAGAATTTGTTGAGGAAATTTGAATATGAAGTGTCCCTAAGGCTTTAACCTGAAATTGGCCTTAGTTGACACCTATTTGAATTAAATTAGTTATTTATCATGTTTATTAAATTTTTGGATATTTGAATATAGATATAAATTGACACAGTTATTAAATTTTGGATATTTGATAATGTTTGATTAGATCTTATACTAAAGATGATGCAAGATGAGGTCTCGCACTTTTGTTTATTGTAATATGAGAAGGGCATTAGTTTCCATTTAATGGTTCTTTGATTATTGCAAGATAGTTTTAAGGTTGTGTTTAGGTAGTCTTGATTTCATTAGTCTTGATTTCAAATGAATGGTTTGAGACTAAATTGTATAAAAAATACAGAAGGTATTGATTTAAAGAACAACTATTATTAAAAGTAGCGAATGTACCATTTCAAAAGAATGATGGAGAGTAAGTGTATCATATTCCAAGTTATCAATAAATTCGTATTTAAATTAAAAAAACGACCTATGCTGTTGTCGTTTTTTTTTTTTTCATAAAAATCATAATTGTGTTTGGAAATATCATTTTTTTTCTAATTATTAATTTTATTATTTAAAAAATATTTAATTTTATTAGTTTTTTAAAAAAATTAAACTAATTTAATAAAATATATTTCATATTAATGTAATTAATTAGATTAATTAATTTAAATTAATAGATTAAATTAATTAAATTATAATTTAGTTATATGATTTATTAAAAACAATTGGATAAAATACCATTATTACATTATTTAATTCAGTGAATATAAAATATATTAATTATAATCTAATGATATTATTTATTAAAAATTAAATAAGATATATCTCATAATAATTTAATTATTAAAAATAATTTTAATTTAATAAAATATTTGAATAAAATAATTTATTTTAATGTGATAAAAAATGGATAATGTGTTAAAATTGACAAAAAGTTTGTGACAAAAAAAATGGAGTGAAAACATTTTTTTTTGTTAACATTTTCTATTTAAGTTTTTATTTTTTTAAAACAAAAAAAATAAATTAATTTAACAAACATCTTTTAGTTATCAGTTTAGAAAATTTTAAAAATATAAACATAAAAAATAAAAACGTTATTAAATGGGAGGAAGTAATGAAATTTATTTCTGCAATTTTTGACAGGCTTACAATGGCAATTTTGACAATAATATTTAATGTTATCCTCCAAAAATATATACATATATACATATATATGAAATGAAATCCAAGTCCCTTGATAAGAAATCTTCCGCCTATTGTTTGGTTTTACCAGACCTTATTCGAAAAGGGCAATGCTGTAGAATTGAAACTTGTGGACTTATCACTTTGACTAATAAATTTATAAAAATGTAATTTTATTATGATATTATTGCTTGAGTGTCTATAACACTCTAAACAAAATTTAATATTCTGAACAAAATTAGTATTACATTTCTTATATAGTTGAAACTTTGGACAAAACGTTATAATAGCTAATACATGTGTTTTGATCTCTTTCTCTTTTCGATTAATTTTTGATAAGTACCATAAAAGAAAACAAAAATTATGATACTTTAATTTGAAAGGTTCAACTTCTAGAAATCATAATTTGGCATAATTTAAGTTAGTAGTTTTATTTTGCATATTATTTCCACTCTTAAAATATGGTGAAATTACTTACCAAAAAAAATGGTGAAATTTAAAAAAGTTTTTTATGAAAATATCCCTTAAATTATTCCTTTTTTTTTTCTATTCCATCCACAAACTATTAAGCACCTATTATATTCTCGAACTATCCGATTCCGTTCTATTTAGTCCGAACACTAACTCCATCCATTAACTTTAACGAATTCGGACCAAATAAAACAGAATTTGATAGCTCAGTGATGTAATAAGTGTGTTTGATAGTTTGATGACAAAATAGACAAAAAGATGATAACTTGAGAAATATTTTCATAAAAAACTTTTTCTTTTATTAATATTTTTTCAATTTTACTTTATTCATTTTTTGCATCATATTAAAATGAATTACTTTATTTGAATATTTTATTAAACTAAAATTATTTTTAATAAATAACATATTATTATAATGATTTATTTTATTAAAATTAAAATAACAATTTATGATAAAAATGATTTATTTTATTAAACTAAAATTATTTTTTAAAAAGTAATAATTACATATTAAAATATTTATTTTTATTGAAATTAAATTAACTAAAAATAAAATAATAATTTATTTTATTAGATTATAATTATGTTCTAATAAATAATAATTACATACTAAAATATCTTATTTAGTAAATTAATAGTACTATTAAAATAATAGTTAATTAACCAAACCAAACCAAACTAAGCCTTTTTCTACTAGGTGGGGTCGGCTATATGGATTTGACGATGCCAATCAAATCTATTTAGACCCATGTCCTCCATTAGATCTAGGTACACAAGGTCATGTTTAATAGTTTCTTTCCAACTTCTCTTGGGTTTTCCTCTTCCTCTCCTACTCCTGACAATTTTCATGCTTTCACACCTTCTAACAGGTGTCTCCGTTGGACGCGTTCTAACATGACCAAACCATCTTAATCGATTTTCTCTCATTTTATTATTGAAATAATTTATTTTATTAACTTAAAATTTTTTAATAAGTAATAATTAGCTCTTAAAATTATTTTTATGAAAACATTTTTGTTTCATCAAATGAATTTTAATAAATGAAATATTAATTTATTGTTAAATTATGATATTTATTAATATACTTTATTAAAATTGATTACTATTAAAAAAATATATAATGTTAAATTAAATTGTTTAACCATATTTTATTAAATTTAGTTAAATTTATAAGAAAATATTAAAATTAAATATTTTATAAAATAAAATTAATTACTGTAAACAAAATTATATTACCAGACATGTTTCTATTTTTATTTTAGAAAAATAATAACTAAAGATAAAAAATTAAAAACAAAAAATGTTAAAGATAAATGAAAAAAACATAAAGTTATAAATGAGCCTTAAATTTAACAAAGAATTTTTTATGAAAATATCTCTCAAACCATATCACTTTTTCCTATTTCATCCCCAAACTATCAAATGCACCTATTACATTCTTGAACTATCTAATTTCATTCTATATGGTCCGAATCCGTTAAAGTTAACGGATAAAATCAATGTTCCAATCAAATAGAACAGAATTGAATAATTTAAGACTGTAATAGGTGTATTTGATAATTTGAGGACGAAATAGAAAAAAGAAGGATAGTTTGAAGGATATTTTCATTAAAAAAAAACTCAATTTAAAATGTCCAACCCGTTTGTTAAGATAGATGGTAGTGGAGTTCCTTAACAAATAAGTATTGAGCGAGAAGTTAAAAATATAAAAATAATCTCAATCATTGAATAAAAAAAATAATAATTTTTAACCATTGAATCTTAATTTGTAAGATTGACATTTTAAAAAAAATCGTCCTAGTTTATTATATAGATATTTTTTTACCAAGGTAGTATTTTTCTTTCTAAAAAGATTTTAGGCATGCTTAAGTTACTAACACAATTCAAATCCTAGGTAACAGTTAAACTATACCATGTGATACTAATACCACTAAATGATGCCATATAACATTTATTTATTTATTTTTATTTTTTTAATTTTTTTTTGCGTGTTACGACTTAGAAGCAAGCATTTCATTAAACAATTTATCAGAATTTGAAAATATTAATTATCATATCATACAGATAAAATGACTGAAAGTATTTTTAGTTGTATTTTAATCCATTAACATGTATTATTGTTATTAAATTAAATATTTTTTTCAAGTTTTAAATTTTAACACACATTTATTATTAAAGTTTTGCTTGCATAAGTATGATTTTTAAATAAAGAAATTTGAAGCAATTAAATAAATTAAAAATATTTAAATGTGAAATAATTATATTTAATTTTATTTATATTTTAAACCATTATCATTATTATTAAACACATTTGTTATTAAAGTTTTTTAAATTTAAACACATTTATTATTAAAGTTTTCTTTGAATATTTATGAATTTTAAATGGCATAATTTGAAACAGCTAAATAAATTTAAAATTATTTAAATGTGAGAAACGTTTCGGCTCCATACATTTAGAGATGTGAGAAATGTCTTAACTCCATACAGAATTTCAAAAGAGAACCGTCTCTTTCCATCGCTATAAGAATTCTAACAATCCTTCTCTATGTAAAGATATATTATACATATACAAAAGTATAGATATATAAAAGAGACGCCATTTTAAAGTGTGTTTTTTGAATATGTTATTTGCAACGGTGTTTTCTATGTTAACAATATTCTGATAAATACTAAAATGCCATTACTGTTTTATTAAATACTTATAATTTTAGCAGTCCAAAAAAAAAAAAAATTGACAAATGAACGTAACATATAGAATACTTGGTGTACAAAAGGCTAGGCAAAAAGTCGAGGTCCAAAAATGTCTGACCTCACTGAATGACTGTTTCAGTTAAGGGTACTGCATTTCTAGTTGGGTCCAATTTAATTTAATAATTTTTAAAACTCTTTTGATTGATACACTAATCCATTTTTAAAGACAGGATGGCTTGGCAAGGCTGAAATGACCTGAATTTATTTTAATATATTTTTACCATTTATTTTATTCAATAACTTTACGTATCCATTTAAATTTAATAATTTTAGGACTCGATATTTTTTTTTGTATTTTATTTGGTATTTTGATATTTTTGGTAGATTAGGGTCAATATGAAATTGTGTGGGCCATATTTATTTAGTTCATTGTTTGTATGGATATTATTGAATTAAGTGTAAAAGAATGATAATAAATATAATAATATATTAGTTATTTCAAAGGTGATTAGTTAAAGAAAATTTGATGCTAATCGATTGAGTTAACATGAGGGTTAGACTAATCGATTGAGTTAACATGAGGGTTAGAATTCTTTCTCCACTTGAATACTAATCTGATAACTATTTATATACTGAGATATGCAGTGCACACAAAAAAATAAAAATAGAACCTTAAAACCCTAGGCAACTGCGGCGGTGGCTGAGTTCTCTTCTTCATTATGTTATCTTCTTGCTTTGTTGTGCTGTGTTTCTTCTTTGCCAACAGTATTGTGCTTTCTTCTTTGTTGTATCTTTTATCTTTTCGGACCAGCCAAAATTTACTGTGTAAATATATATGTAAAATCTACACATCTTGAGGTAAGGGGCAAGGCCTTTCTATTGCTTGTGCGATATATAAACATATAAATATATGCATATAGTTTAAATGTATATACTATTAGGATTTTGGTTCCATGTATATTATGTGTATGTCTACGAAAAAACAATTGAATTACTCAAAGAAATCCTAAATCTTAGAAGGTTTATATATATATATATATATATGTATACATAAGGCATTTGGTTGAACAAAGATAACTTGAAAACTCTTTACTACTGTCTATGTGTTGTATATATAAATACAGATGTAAAATATATATATGTATATATATTAACAAAGTGTGGTGAAAATTCTAGTGTATGTTTATATACAAATAATTTGTTTTTGGTCTTTTATGGTCTCGTGCAGCATGATTTTATATATATATATATATATATATGAATGTATATTAAATTGTATACTAAATTGTGTCATGTTTGATTGCTTGACAATTTTATTATTATTATTTATTAAATCTTTAATGTGATTAATCTAGACGTAATTGATTGAATTGTTAAAACTGAAGCTTTAATTGGATATATATATATATATACTGCGTTGTGAATGTTATTCTGAGGTTGGTTGCTTAATGCAATTAAAATTTGTGTTATTTAATGTGTTGATGAATTGATAATTAATAAAATTTAAATTAAGAAGAATCTATTTAATGTGGGTTTGAGGTGAAATTTAATGTTGTAATTTGTTTGGGTTAACGGGTATTAAAAATATTAGGCATACGTACCTAATGGTTGAAAGTCTCGAAACCCGCATGGGGGTGGTAATCAAGTCCAGTAGACTAGTAACCTACGAACGAGCAAATACCTAAGGGTGGCATATTATATTCCTAAGGCCAAACATATTATATTTCTAAGGTTTTGGCCTAGGAAGCAGACATCGAAGGATAGTGTATATTGGTTAGGTCCTGTTTCTATGGGATAATCATGCAAACACCAAAAAATGGCATATATTGGTCGAGTTCTATATCTACGGGACAACCAAGTAGCATTACCTTAAAACCAAATTGCTTTCTTTGGATGTGCTATGTGATGTCAATACACGATTAAATTGTAAGGAAGAGTAATTAATGAATAAATTTAATTTCTAATTTGAAATTGTTATTTATGCAGAAATGTTTTCACTTAGCAGCATGGTAGGGCATTATTACATTTATATTATTATTACGGTTCTGATCACACGTAGTATTAGCACTCATCTACTTACAGCTTGTGATACAGGTAATGAATTTGAGTCGTGTGCTAGACCTTCTGAGCATAGGAATTAAAATTTTATTTTTTTATTTAATTACATTTAAATGTTTATAAAATTATTTTAGTGGATTGTAATAAACCTCTATTTGTAAGTTGAATATTTATTTACTTTTATTTCATTTCTGGAAGATTATTTAGGATTAGTCTTAGAGGTTGTAGTTTTATTTTGGAGTTTTGTTACCTAGTTGGTTTTGACTAAGGCATTTATTTAAATTTACATATGAGCTTATTTATTTTAACTTTTATTTATATTCATTGCTCCTTAGCTTGTGTGTATGGCTCTGATATAGGACAGGAAAACTTATTAAATGGTGTAATGTGTGTTTCTTTGTTCATGTACTCGGGTTGTGGAATTCGGGGCTTTACACTAATGGATCTGATTAAACTAGTAGGTTAACTGGTCATTTTTTATTTAAAATATTTTATATATTATTATTTTTTTAAAATATTTTAATTAAAAATTATATTTTATATATATATATATATATATTCTAAACCTTCCTATATTTAACAAGATAATAATTAAAAATGGGTGTCGCTATTCGTAACCCTATTTTTTCTCCCGTAGTCCAGTTAATTCATGCAGCCCAATAATTTCTCCACAAATTGCATTTAAAGTTTTAAAAATACCCCTTCCTCTTCTAAAACCCTTAAAATTGAAAACTCGTTGTTGAAATGATATAATGTTTTCAATAGAAACATGTATAAATTATGCACTTGTTTCGGTAAGCGACTGTTGAAATGTTATACGTTCATTGAAAAAATATTAAAACGGCAAAAGCCAGTTGAAATATTTTAATTTTTCAGTAACAGTTGCTGAAATATTTCATTTATTTTGGTGTGAAAGTTGTCACGCCCCGAAATCCACAATACCTTTCAAATGCCCTAAGAATGGGCTACAAAACCATGCCATAAATATGGGCCCAAATCAAAACTCCATTACATTAAAATTTAAATGTTGGATCGCAAAATAAAACAAATCATCTAGCTATAACAACCCAAGATGGCTAGCTAACCCACTGGTCCATCACGAGCATCAACCCCTGCATTACCAATTGTAGTAGGTGGTGAGAACTAAATTCCACATATGCTCATAAAGTGTTTATAACATATAATTTCTTAACCATGCAAAACTATTAACACTAATTAATAAGAATAAAATTTAAAATCTTATAATTTTTAAAATATCCATATTCAATCATAACATTCAAATTATAAAGTTAGTTAGCCATGATCCTGCAGTCTCATGCTAAAAATAAATCATATCACTTCATTCATATCATCACACATCAATATCATACTATGGGTCAGGTACTCTGTAAGGTTAGTCTGTGGCCTCAGAACTAAACCCAAAATAAATCCCCAGACCTAAGCCGTGGGGTACAACTAGTCCCGCAGTCCTAGATGTACTCATCACATCCCCAGATCTTAGTCATGGGGTACAATTGGTCCCGCAGTTCTAAATGTACTCATCACATCCCCAAACCTCAATCATGGGGTACCTTTGGTCTCGCAGTCCCAAATGTACTCATTTTCCTTAGTAGGCAAACTGGTCCCACAGTCCCGGTACTAAATATACGCTAGAATAAGCCGCATATACATTTCATAGGTTTCTAGCCTACTGGTTATGCTAACCACCCTGCGCAGGTTTTGGGGCTTTCAACCCTTGGGCTCTAGAACCCACTCTTTCTAGTACCCTTAATGACCCCAATAACCGAAAAATCAAATCTCAAGTAATTCCTTTTATTAACAGCACAACATACACAAAAGTTCTTCCTAATTTGATTTTTGTGCGTTCTTCTCTTTACTTTATAAGTTTTATGAAGTGTGAATGTGTTTTGGGCCTAAGTTTCATGTTGCCATTTCATAAAAATATTCTCATACAAGATTTATCAAATAAATATCATGCAACCATATTCAGGAATATATATATGCAGCTAGCTTGGTAAATAAAATTTTATATCAAGCATGTCATGACAATGAAGGATTCAAGACATAAAGTTTGATAATTCATAAAAAATAGAAAATGAAATATTTTATATTAATTCAAAAGCCTAAAATACTCATAGTTAACTCCAATTTCATAATAAACAAAATTTAAAATTTATTCATAAAGCCATAGAATACAGATTTTAAAAATACTAAATGGGTATTTCTGTTAGAACCATACAGAACAGCTTACTTTCACGATTTTTATAAAATCCATTTTAAATCCAAAAATTTTGAAATTTTCACAGAAAGCTCATTCATATATCTAGTTTAACATATAAAAATTTCAAAAATTATATCAACTTTTATCGATACCTTTTATGCCAAATATCTGACTGCTGTCAGTACAGCAATATAAACGAGACAGCCAAGTTTCAATATTTTTATAAAATAAATTATTATTCAAAAATTTATAAAAAATTTTCTGTAGAATCTCTAACATGTCTAGTTTCATATATAAAATTTTTAGAAATTAATTTGATCTCTAGGTATCATTTTTATACCAAAAATCTAACTCCTATCAGCACAGCAATTTAAAACAAACAGTGAAATTTCACGATTTTTATAAAATCTATTTTAACTCAAAAAAATATGAAATTTTTACTGGATACTAGTTTGGATATGTACTCCCATATATAAAAATATCAAAAATTAATTCGACATCTAAGTATAAATTTAATATAAAAACAGTGTGCTGATCCAGGTACAGAAATCCCAACCAATCAGTCAAGTTTGACTATTTTTAATAAATTCATTTAAATTCAAAAAATTATGAAATTTTTACAGGAAACTTGTCTACATTTCTAATTGAACATATAAAATTTTCATGATTTAAATCGATCTCTAAGTATAATTTTTATGGGAAAATAGTGTACCCGTTTTAGTGTGAAAGTTACAGAATTTCACATAATCAAGAACCAATTCATAGATCAAGTTTTTCATATCTTGCGCACACACATATATATACATGACATGATAAGAAAATTATATCAAATAAACACAAATCTCACCTACCTCACTATACACGTAGACGATCGGTGTGTAAAGTAATCAACACCAACTCAAGTTGGCCTTAAACATGATCCGATAATCGTCTTTGAAACGGCAATTATGCGTTTTCCCGAAAATCTTTCTACGATGTTTACCAACGTACAACCGATAACATGATCTCTCTCTCCCCCTCTCTCTTAAATTTGAAAAGCCAAAATAAAAAAATACATAATTTTTTTCTTGGTGGAATACCATAAATGGTGAAGGTTTTAAACAACTCAAGAGTCCCCCTCTCTCTCTTTCAGATGCATATACTCATAAACCCCCCCTTAATTCTTCCTCTAACTCCCACACAACCTGCCAACTCTTAACCTCCCCACAAATTAATAAATAAATATCAACGCCTCCCCTCTATACTAATGAGTTATTAATATAATTACATACACATAACATAAAAAAAAATTAACACAAATTCATAAAATATAAATGTGGTCCAAAATATCAGAATTTAAAATACTATAAAATAAAAAAAACCCAAAAATTTTGGGTCTTTACAAAAGTGTTAAAAGTTTATGTGGTTAATTGTTAAATATGTTAAGCAACTGATTGTTGAAATTGTTTGATTTTTTTAGTAAGTACCGATTAAAATATGGAGGATAAGGAGATCATTTTGCATTAGGGTACTTTTGTCCTAAAAGGAAAAAAAATTTAACTGAGTTGCGGGAGAAAAATAGGACTGTGAATAGTGACACCCTTAAAAACCCTTATGAATCTTCTCCTACGTCACATGATGCATGTATTATAATTTAAAATTTACAACTTCTAGCTGTTAGAGGTGGTACCCATACCTCAGCACATCATAGTCAAGAAGATCATCCAATCAATTCAATTTAATTCCTTCATAAATTACAACAGCATAAATTAAAGACTCGGTTAATTAAGTTTGTTCCCATTTTGTTGTTCGATCTTAGAATAGGATTCTGTTTAACACTTGTATAAATAGTGAATATCAATACAATTGAGGTCATTGAAGCAAAAATGCTTACATGGCATTGGAGCTCTCTGCAAACACAAAACCATCTAATTATTATTTATTTTTTATTCTCTTTCTATGGCTTCTTCGTCTTCTTCTTAGAATTCCACTGGGTTTGTTGCTCCTCATATAGGATAGCTCATTTCTATCAAGTTGGATGGCCCGATCTTGTATCTTCCTTGGCATGCACAGTTCACACTTGTGTTGAAGTCCAATAATTTCTGGCATTTTGTGGATGATTTTGACACCGCTCCTGCTAAATTTACCCCCTCTGTGGATGGCACGTCTCAATCTCTCAACCTTGAATATACTTTGTGGCACAAAAGGACTAGTTTATTCTCAATATTATTAATGCAACACTAGCTCTTCCAAGGTTTTGTCCACCTATTATGGTATCATTACTGCACATCAAGCCTAGGTCGGGTTTCTTTCTCTCAGCGCTTTGCATCATAGTCTGCTTCTCATATTGCTCGTTTGAAACATCAACTCTAAACACTACACCAAGGCTCTTCTTCATGTCAAGATTATTATCTTGACAAAGCCCAGGCCATTGCCGATGTTGGCAAACATATTGCTGATGATGATGATCTCACTGGCTAATATTATCAATGGTTTAACTTTGTCATACACCCCTTTTTATCTCATCATTCTCCTTTGCTACTCATCAACAAACTCTCTCCTTTGAGGATTTTCAATCTAAACTTCTTGCTCGTGAGGCTCTCTTGGAGCAACACCAGCATACTATACAGTTAGAGGCTAGCTAGCTTTGCTATGGTGGCAAGGCATAATATCTAACAGCTTTCCCGGTCATCCCACACCAATTCCTCCAATCATTTCACACCATGTTTGGCAACAATAATAGAACTCATCATGCACCTACACTGCCAAACCTCATTTGGGCTCTTTTTCTGTTCCTTACAAACAACATGGTATTGCTTCTATTTTCCAGGATAATCGTAAGAAGTGTCAACTTTACGATAAGTAATATATATTATATATTAATTAGTAATTATATTACATATTAATTTAATTAATATAATTTAATTATTTTATTTATTTAAAATAATTTGTGTAATAAAATATTTGAATAAGATAATTTATTATAATATGATGTAACAAAAATGAACAAAATATTAGAATTGACAAAATGTTTACAACAGATATTAAAAAAAAAAACAAAGTGAAAGTAGCTTTTTTATTTACGTTTTTCTATTTAATTTTTTATTTTTGGGGAAATCCAAAAAAAACGTTTTTTTGTTTTTCTTCTGTTTTTCTTGTCCTTTATTTTATTATTTGTTTTGTGAGTACTTAGTGTAAACATTAAAATTGATGACTATTCCTGGAGAAAACCATGGCTTGTATCTTATTTTACCCATCTATAATAATTTATTTGGAGACTGTTCTTGAATACAAAGTGTAAGTCATGCCAATGAATGTTCGATTTGATGGAGTGCCAAATGGTGGGGAAGAATGCTGTGGGTAAGAATGTTAGAATGCCAATGAATATCGGATCGCGGTTTCAAGTCTCGCCGTTCATATAGCATTTCTTCGTTTGTTTCAGTACACCAACATCTGCCAAGCTGGAACAAAGGAAACAATAATTGCGATTTTGTATATCAATTTTACTTGGGAACAACCGCGGTTTGAAACCGCAGTTTCTCATTAACTACACTCTTCGAAACTGTTTCCTTTCTGCAACATTTGCCGATATACTGTATATAATATCGGTAAAACAGAAAAAAAAAAACTCTACAATTACATCCAAATGTCCCACACCTTCACATGCTGTTCTAAGCTAAAAACATAATCTTCCATCTCTTGGGTCCACACTAAAAATATGAAAAAAAAGCAATAGGATAGATACAATAGAAAAGTCAGCATTACTACTACCTCCAACGAATCATGCTCTGGTACATATGTTCAGAAATGTGGTACATTTAGTACACTAAATTTAGCAATGCAAAAAATAATACGTATGTCATATTTTCATTAGAAAAAATGTGAAATTAATGAATTGTTTGATAATAATTGATAAGTTTAAACTTTTATGAAAAAATAATAAGGATAAATTTGTATCAACAAGAATGTGCATGCAATTTCATAAATATTTACATTACTTCATTTTCTTGATTAATTATTTTTTTGAAAATGAGTCATTTTAGTAATATAACGACTCTATGAAAAACCTATCTCTTATTGTGCTGCATTTTAGAGTATAAGCGCACTAAATTCCCATGAAAGGATCTATACTTCAGGTAACATTGTATAGAGCATAGGACAGCGATTGAATAGGAATGAAAAATCAAATTGTGAGAAGTGAATGAGTTAAGTCCTAGATAAAATATTTTCCTCTTTTTCATCCTTGAAGTTTTAAAGATTTCATTCCTCAATCCTTCTTGAATTCTTGGAAGTCCTTTTTGCAGTTTCTCTCACTATTAATTTAGCTCAGCCACGTAGAAGATAACACCAAATCAACACCTTATTCCCACCAAGTGGCAATTTGCAATATCAAATAAAATAATGAAGGAAGCTTTCAAACCGCACCATTTTCAAATAGACAATGCCACTGCAAGTACAAATTTGAAAAGGAAACTGCTACTGCTACTTCAATTCACAAAAGAGGTGCCAAAGAAATCAGTAGCATTTGACGAAGACCAAAGGAGTGGAAAGGACCTTGTAGCTTCTTCGAAGAAATTCTTGTGAGCTTCCTTCTTCCTCCTGCAGGCCTAAGACCCCCAACAATTCTTCCTTAGTCCACAGGACGCACAAACATTTGTCTAAATTCAAAGGTAAAGTAATCAGAGAATGCAAATGGAGTTGCACTCTCCACTAAGTTGCACTCTTAGCTATACAAGCATATGAACCATCTGCTTGTTTCAGCATCTCCTGCCAAGGCCCTACCAAAAAGAAAAAATACCCAAATATGGCAAACAAGGATAAAATTCCATGCCCATCCTACGTCCTAGAATCTATGATTGCTATGTATCTATGTTCATGGAAAGAAACTGAATTTCTTGGAAAAGGAAAAACCAAATCTAGGAGCTAATACAAACTAACGCATTGATAACAAAAATAATATATCATGTTACTAAAGGGTAGTTAGGATTTCACTTCAAATAGGAGTTCAGTCCATTTTTACCTCATAAAGCATCAAAATTCATCTAGATCATTTGTTTATAATATGTGTAAGTATTCCATGATAAATCAAACATCACTATTATAGGGCAGATTACAATTTTCACCTTTACACTGAATCCCATATCTGTCTTTCTGCAAAAACAGTATGTACTGAACTCATAATTTATTAGATACTTTTTATGAGTATCAATTATGATAAGTAAATTGCTCCCAATTGTTCAATTATTTGGAAATGAGTCTCATTATTTGATCATTTAATTGTAACACTTAAACACTTACACTTTTTAATTTTTTGCATTGAACCTTTTGTGAACTTCTCTTTTAGGTTTCATCCATTGCATAGTCAAGCGACTAGTTTTTAATGTATGAAATCTAACAGAAGTTCACATAAGCTTTACTTTATCCCAAAAAAAAAAAAAAAGGATGAAACCTTGAAATGGAATTTGTTGTAAAATACCAGGGTATAAAATGTAATTTGCCATTTAAGAATTATGATTTAAAACTTGCATTCACTTCGACCATGAATGCATAATTTGCAATCCAAGAATTTTTGTTATATTGTCAATTCGGATTTACAATATGGATGCTATGTTGTCAAGTGCTATAGAAGGAAAAAAAAAAGAAACTAATTCATCCCTATAAGACATCAGAACATGGCATATCATTAAAAAATTTATTACTGGAAAAAGGTCAGGGTAATTCACCAACTTCAGATGCCAAATCTACAAAAATAACTTGTAAGCACAGATCACCAATTCCACTTATCCATTTTCTTTTCTACACCAGGGTAAGAATCCAGATGTATAGTACATTTATCATTCTATGAATAGGCACATGAGTGAAACTAAACCTTTGCATCACACTAGAATGGTAGTGCACATTTCTCCAATTTAATGATTCTAATAGAAATTTAAGAGTAAAATGTTGTACGTCAAAGACCTATAGAACATCAAATAATGATGTCTGAATAACTTCCCCCCTCCAACACCATAAAAATAAAAAAGAAAGAAGGAATCATCACAACATCCAAAGCTTTAGATAGTCATTAGTAGATGTAAGAACTAAATCAGCATTTCTTATGAAAATAGGAATTAAGAATTATAGATAAAAGAAGGAAAAAAAAAAGTAGAAGTTTACCCAAATGACACAAAATCCTCTCCTTATTTTTTCTCTCTGTGCCATTGTTACATTAAGTTAATGGAAGTAGAAGACTTCAAATCCATATTCTGATTGATGCATAAGAATTAACATAATTTTCTAATCACAAAGGAATTACATTAAGAAATATTTGCATGAATAAATGAACCAATATATCGAAAATTATCACTATTTGGCACGTTTTAATCCTTAATTTTGACTATGCCTTTGTTTATAGTTTTAACTTTGCTAAATTTACGATGTATGCATACTATCTTAGTCCCACTTACTTGAAAACCCCCTACTCTTCTATTCACTAACTTATAAGAAATTAAGTGTTTCTTCACAATTTGAGTCCCTACAATCTAATGTCTAATTTTATCCCTTCTAATTTTATTCATTCACTCTTTATTACTGGTGTATTTCTTAGTCTACTTTCGACCTGACGAAACCATCTTAAATGGCATTCTCTTAGCTTGTCTTCTATCAGTACCATCTCAACTTAATTTTAAATATAATTGTTTTTTATCCTGTTTTTCCTTCTATTACCACATATTTATCTTAACATTCTCACTTCCGCCATATTCATCTTATAAGAGTTTTGTTTCTTGATGGCGATAGAGCATTGTAGGTCTTATAACTATTTAACAAAATTTTTCTTTTTAAGTTGATAGGTATTCTAGCGTCACTTAAATACCGGTCACAATTCTCCATTTCGACCACCCACCAAAATCAAATCCCATTGATAACAACTTATTCAAAAGGTGTATTTCTAAGTCTACCTTCGACATGACCAACCATGTTAAATGCCATCCCCTCAGTTTCTCTTTTATCAGTGCTGCCTTAATTTTCTTTTAAATATGATCATATTTTATCATATTTTCCCTTATATTACCACATGTCTACCTTTGCATCATCACTACTGCATATTCATCTTATGAGAGTGTTGTTCTTGATGGCAATATGCATTGTAAGTCTTATCACCATTCAATAAAATTTTTCCTTTAACTTGATAAGTATTCTCGTGTCACATAAAGTACGGATCACACTTATCCTTTTTAACGATCCAAATTAAATCTTTTTGACAACAACCTATTCAATTCCTTCATTTGCTTGAATAAATTATGCTATACGTTGAAAATTATCACTCTTTGGCACTTTTTGGTGCTCAATTTTGATTATGCCCTCATTCGTAACTTTACTAAATATGTAATGCATATATACTTCCTTAGTCCTGCTTACTGGAGAACCTTCTATTCCCTTGTATTCGCTGTATTTTATGAAATTAGATGTTTCTTCAGAATTTGAGTCAATGCAACTTCATTTGTAATCTTGACGCGGTATTCTTAAAGCATTGTAAACTTTTGATAGATAATTTTTTCTCATCAAGTTAATTTTCTTTGATAATTGAAGTAAAAAATTTGGAGCTCTAACTTGGGTCTTCTAGGATTTCCAACTAAATATTTACATTATCGATTTCTTTCACCATTTACCTTCGTGTTCTATATTCGAACAAGAAAGTACTCAATGGTATTGATTATTTGCATTCTGTTCTGTTTTGTTGGTTTCGATGGTCCTTTTCATCCCAGTTTTGAATCATTTTTTGTTAAGGACAATTGTAGTGGCACCTTTTGTTGTGAACTATAATGGAGCACTGTTCTGCCAATACCCTGGTGAGAAACATATTTTTTATGGTTTGGACCATCAAATAGATTTTATTATGAGGGTTTATTGGGGTGGAGTAATTGAATAGGTTGTTATTAATGGGATTTGATTTGTGTGGTTGAAATGAAGAAGTGTGATTGGTATTTTAGGTGACATGAAAACACCTATCAAGTTAAAGGGAAAATATTGTTGAATAGTGATAAGACTTACAATGCACTATCGCTTTCAAGAAACAACACTCTCATAGGATGAATAAAGTAGAAGTAAGGATGCAAAGGCAGATATGTGGTAATACAAGGAAAAATAAAATAAGAAATGATTATATTTAAAAAAGCTAAGCTGGCATAGATAGAAGAGAATCTGAGAGAATGTCATTTAATATGGTTTGGTCATGTCGAAGGTAGACTTAGAAGTGTACTTGTAATAAAGAGTAAATAGATACAATTAGAAGAGATAAAAATTAGACATGAGATTATACAGATTCAAATTGTGAAGAAACATCTAACTTCTTATTAGTCAATGAACACAACAAGGTTTTTGAGTAAGTGAGACTAAGGTAGGATATATGCAATGCAAATTTAGCAAAGTTAAAACTACGGATTATGACATAGTCAAAATTTAGGATCAAAAAATGCTAAAAAGTGATATACTCCAATATACACTGCAAATTTAACAAAGTTAAAACTAGAATGAGGGCATAGTCAAAATTGAGGATCAAAAAGGGCCAAAAAGTGATAATTTTTTATATAATGGATCATTTATTCATGCAAATGAAGTAATGAATAGGTCGTTACCAATAGGATTAGATTTATGTGGTTAAAATGGAGAAGTGTGATTGGTATGTAATGTGATGCAAGAATACCTATCAAGCTGTAGGGAAAATATTGTTGGATAGTGATAAGACTTGCAATGCACTATTGACTTCAAGAAATAACACTCTCATAAGATGAATATGGCGGAAGTGAGAATGAAAAGGTAGATATGTGGCAATGCAAGGAAAAATAGGATAAAAAATAATTATATTTAAAAGAAAGTTAGTGTGCACTGATAGAAGAGAAACTGAGAGATTGTTGTTTAACATGGTTTGGTCATGTCGGAGGTGCACTTAGAAATGCACTAGTAATAAAGAGTCAACAGATATAATTAGAAGGGATAAAGATGCATGAGATTGTAACAACTCAAATTGTGAAGAAAACACCTAATTTTTTATAAGCCAGTGAATGCAAGGAGTACGAGATTTTCAAGTAAGTGGGATTAAGGTAGGATATATACATTGCAAATTTAGCAATGTTAAAACTATGGATGGGGGTATAGTCAAAATTGAGGCAAAAGGTGCCAAAGAGTGATAATTTTCAATATATAGGATTATTTATTCAAGAAAATAAAGCAATCAAGTAGGTTGTTATCAATGAGATTTGATTTGGGTGGGTGATTGAAAAGGAGAATTGTAACCGGTATTTTAAGTGACGCTAGAATATCTATCAAGTTAAAAGGAAAATTTTGTTGAATAGTTGTAAGACCTAAAGTGCGAGCGCTTTTATAAGAAGATTATGGCAGAAATGAAGATGCTAATATAGATATGTGGTAATAAAAGGAAAAATAGGATGAACCTCGTGCGTTTGCAACTCAGACCCTTTGTGCACACCCTCCCCAACCCAGCTGCTGTATGCACGATTGCGACACCCTTCATATGCACAATTGATCAATGATCAGTAACCCATAAATGTTCAGGTTCAACTCATTTTAACCCCAACCCATTTCCAATCCAATCGAACACTAATAAATCTTAAATCATGCTTTTAAATACAAAAAAATCCTGCATATGCATCCACTCACATCATCCACTATCTCCTTACTTCTTATTTCACATCTAAAATTCTTCAATATGCATACTCGTGCATAACAGCAAAAATGTATTTGTATATATATACGCATCATCGTCTTCCACAACAATGCACACAACCACACTTTAATATCATGAATAAATAACCCCTCACACACACATTAAAGAGGCTTGGAGTAATTTTTTTTCTAAATTCTAAATTGAAATTTAAATTGGCCGCTTTGACTAATTTTTTAATAAGTTAATAATCAACAATAATATTTTTAATTTAAGTTATTTTTATAAAATCAATCGAAAAATAATTACCAAACCATATGCAGTTCTCGCTCTTTCTCTTTCTCTATTATTTTTGAGTTAATTTTAAAAATTTAATTTATGATTAATAAAAATAATATTTTGTTTCAAGTCATTTTTATAAACTTAGTTAAGAATATTTTAACGCATTAAGAATAATAGTATTTTTAAGTTAAGTTAATTTTACAAAATGAGTCAATAATTATGTTAGAATATTTAGGAAATAATTGACGGATTGTAATATAGTTATTTTTGTTTATTAGCATATACAAGTTTATTCTAGTTTTCTTTTTGTAACTTAACGTTCATTATAAACACAGTACTAGGGAGAGAGAGAAATTCTCTCTCTCAATTTTTTCTTCTATTTCTTATTCAACTTGGTATCAGAGCAGTCTTTTCTTTTTTTTTTTTAAGCAAAAAAAAAAGAGTTAGTTGGTGATTACCATTGGCGTCTCATCGATGCTATTTTCTAGTGTCGATTTTTTGTTAGGCCCATCTGTTGCGTGCATTGCTTTCCGACGGCGATCATCTTCGACGTGCAATCGAAATTTTTGATTAGATGATTTGTATAGTTGTGATTGTCACTCGATAAATGCTCGATTCATGTTAACTGTCGCCTAGCTGTTCGTTGTCGTCGCTTAGATCCCTCGATGAAGTTAATTTATTGATCGTCACTTGGGTTTGGAGTAGTTTATCACCACCTGAGTTCGTTCATCACCTAGGTTCCTTGTTGCCTGGGTTCCTCATTGCCCGTTATCTGATCAATGTTGTGATTTTTTCATTTTTCTTCGAATCATCAATTGATTCTCGGTTAGCCTCATCTATTGATCTGATCAACATTATACCTTCTAATTGTTCTTCGCTCATCGATTGATTCTCGATCAGCCTCATCTATTGATCTGATCAACATTATACCTTCTAATTGTTCTTCGCTCATCGATTGATTCTCGATCGGTTTCATCTGTTGATTGATTTTTTAGTTAGTGATTCTCGACTAGCTTTATCTATTGATCGATTTTTTGGTTTCTGATTTATTGTCACTTGGCTTCATCGTTTTTTCTATTATCGACTTCAACAAATATTTTCTGTGATGGCTTTCAATCATAATAAAACTACTGGTGCAGACTCTTCCTCTATTGCACCTATTATTCCAGGTGATGGTCTCCCCAAGTCTATTGTTTGTGAAAAATTAAATAAAACTACCAATTATTTAACTTGGGCTCATGCCGTTTGCATATTCCTTATCAGACGACAGTGGGAAAAATACATTACAAATCCCATCCAGATTCAACATCTCCCACTTACTCACAATGGCGTGGTAATGACGCTATTGTTAAGAGTTGGTTATGGTACAGTCTTGAGCCTTCATTTTTCATGTAATGGCCTTGTGTAACACATCTAAGGTAATTTGGGATTCTTTAGCTAATTCTTATTCTAAGCGTAGTAATATTTCAGAGATTTTCGAGGCTTACAAGCAGCTCTTTTCGTTCCAATAGGGAGACCGATCACTCTCTAATTATTATAGTACTCTTAAAGCTCTTGGTGATTGCCTTTTATAGCTCCACCCCTTTCCTAAGACTAAGGCAGAAATGATATGACAGTGGGATTAGTTTATGATTGTTCTTCTACTTACTGGGCTGAATGATAATCTTCGTAGTTATAGAGATAAGCTTTTAGCCAGAGAAACTATTCCCTCTTTAGCCAGTGCTTAGTCCGGATTACAACGCTCTTCCTTGGGTTATCATCACCATTCAGTATCTTCTACTTCCAGTGGAATTGATTTTGCTGCTTTGGTAAATAGGCTCTCGGGGTAGACCCTATGGTGGAGGTCACAGTTCTCATGGTGGCTCTCATAATGGTGGTTGCAATTTTGGACATGACACTAAGAAGTGTGATCATTATAGTGGTACCAATCACACTGAGCCATACCATTGGAAGAAATATGATTGTCTTGATCAAGCTTACCATGTTAATGCTGACTCTACTAGCTCTAAAGTAGTTTCTAGCACTACTTCTGGCTCAAGTGATCTTACTAACTCTGAAGCAGTTTCTTAAAGTCCTTTTTCCCCTGTTGAGTTAGATGCTATTGTGCAGGGTCTTTACATCTCTTGCTCTTCCAATTTTACTGTTACTCTCGCTCACTCAGGTAATAGTGCATTTTTTTTGTCCTCGTCTACTCCACAATAAATTCTTGACTCTGGTGCTAATACTCATGTATCAAGTAATCCTTCCTTATTTTTTGATCTGACTACTACTATTTATCATCTTACATTGGCTGATGGGTCCTCACGATCTGTGGGTAGTAAAGGATAGCCAAACCTTTGTCATTCTTATCTTTACCTTCAAGCCTTTATGTACCTAATTTTCCTTTTAACCTATTATCTGTTAGTCAGTTAACCAAACTCCTAAACTGTTCTATAATCTTCCCTTCATCTTCTTTTGTTTTTCAAGATCTCAGAATGTAAAGGAGAATTAGTTCGGGATGTGAGCTGAATGGTCTCTATTACCTTGATCCTGCCAGTTTCTCTCCATCTCATTCAGCTTTTGATGTGTCTGATTCACCTCTTTAATGGCATTGTCGACTAGGCCATCTATCTTTATCTCGACTTAAGCTTGTCGTTCTTAGTCTTGGTTCTATCTCAAATCTACAATTTGAAACTTGTCAACTAGGAAAGCACCACTGTAGTTCTTCTCCTCGTAGTAGTCATGATAGTGCATCTAAATCTTTTTCTATGGTCCATACGGACATTTAGGGTCTTTCTAGAGTTTCTACAATTAATGATTATTGGTATTTTGTCATATTTGTGGATTATTTCTCGCAAATGATATGGTTAATTTTTAATGAAAAGTCGTTCTAAGTTACCCAGTATTATCTTATGCTTTTACAATGATTTGACAAAAAAATCAAAATTTTACAGTTTGATAATGCTTTAGAATATATTACGTCTGTCATGGACAAATTTTGTGTTGACAGGGGCATCATCCATCAAACCTTATGCGTTCATACATCTCAGCAGAATGGTGTTATTGAGCGCAAATATTGCCATCTGGTAGATGTAGCCTGCACTTTTCAAATACATATGGATGTCCCGAATCATATTGGGGCGATGCTGTCTTAACTAACCTTATTAGTTGTGTTCCGTTTGTCACCCTTGGTAATCAGTCTTCTTTTTCTCTCCTTTACTCTTCTTGTAATCCTTTCTCTCTTCCTGCTCATACCTCTGGTTGCACTACCTTTGTTTATCATCTTAACCTTGGCTTGGAAAAACTATCACCTCGTGCTCATCGATGTATTTTCCTGGGTTATTCTAGTACTCAAAAGGGCTACTACTGTTATCATTCTCCATTTCGTCAATTCTTTGTTAGTGCTGATGTTACGTTCTTTGAGTCTACACCTTATTTTCCAATTCCAAGGGGTTGTTATCTCATTAGGGAGAGTCTTCTCCTTCCTCTCGAGAGGGGGAGTCATCTACACTTTTCCCTCTGCTGATCTAGTTTTACCTATTCCACAGGCTACTATTCCTAATGTGCCATTACAAGTTTATCAGCGTTGGACTCGCCCTGCTCCAGTCACCGCTGCACCCATGGATCCTGCACCTCTTGAGACATCTACTTCTGATGCTTCTACTTCTGAACTGGACACTTTTGTAACTAGTCAAGATGAGCCTGAAGCTATTGCTATTAGTGATCTTCCTATTTCCAAAAGACGAGGTAAACATGCATGTACTCAGTATCCTATTGCTAAGTTTGTTTTCTATCATTGCATATTACGTTGATTCCAATCCTTTGTTTATGCTTTGTCTTTTGTTTCTATTCCTACTTCTTATAATCAGGCACTATTATCACCGGGCTGGAAGAAAGTAATGGGTGAGGAGATATAGGCACTACATCACAACCAGACATAGGAGCTCATTTCTCTTCCTCTAGGAAAGAAAATGGTTATCATTGGGTTTACACAATAAAATATCACCCTGATGGTTTTGTTGAGCGTCTCAAAGCTCGTTTGATTGCTAAGGGTTATACCCAAACTTATGGTGTGGACTATCTTGAGACTTTCTCACTAGTGGCTCGTCCTAATTCAGTTCACATTCTTCTTGCAGTGGCAATGTGTAAGTTTTGGCCTTGTTCCAATTAGATATTAAGAATGCTTTTTTGCATGGGAAACTCCAAGATGAGGTATATATGGACCAGTCACCGAGGTATATTGTTATGGGAAATAAGCAACTTGTTTGTCGCTTGTGTAAAGCCTTATATGGACTTAAACAATCTCCACATACATGGTTTGATTAGTTTAGCTTTGCTCTTCTGGATTATGGTTTCAAATGAACCACCTCTAATCATTCAATGTTTGTTTATCATTCACCATCTGGCACCATTATCTTGATCATCTATGTAGACAATATCATCATTTTTGGTGATGACACTAAGGGCATTTTTGCATTAAAGAGTTATCTGAAAAAATAGTTCCACACAAAGGATCTCGGAGCTTTGCACTATTTTCTTGGGATTGAGGTTGCCCGTTCTTTCAGGGGTATGTCTTTATCTTAAAAAATATATATATATTTTGGATTTACTCTCTGAGACTGGACTTCTAGGTTGTCGTCCTGTCGATACTTCTATAGATCCTTCTGTTCACTTGAATAATGAGAGTAGTGATCCTTTTCTTGATGTTGATCTTTATCAACGCCTTGTGGGTAAGCTGATTTATCTCGCTATAACTCATCTTAATATTACATATGCAGTGGGTGTGGTTAGTCAGTTCATGCATACTCCACGCAAACCTCACTTTAAAGCTGTATATCATATTCTGAGGTATTTGAAGAATTCTCTTGGCAAAGGTTTACTCTATCGCGCTTCCACCAAGATAGATGTCATTAGATATAGTGATGCAGATTGGGCTAATAGTCATTCAGATCAGAGATCTACCTCTGGATACTGTACTATCATTGGTGGTAATCTCGTTACTTGGCGTAGTAAAAAGCAGACTGTAGTGGCTCGATCTAGTGCTGAACTTGAGTATCATGCCATGGCTTATACTGTATCTTAAATGCTTTGGGTTCAGTCTCTTCTTTGAGATTTTGGTATTGATATTTCAGCTCCGATGTCTATATTCTATGATAATCAGGCTGCGATCTTCATTACTAACAACCCTATTTTTCATGAATGTACCAAGCATATAGAGGTTGATTGTCATTTCATTCAAGATCTCCTGATTAAGCGTGATATCATTACTTTGTTTGTACGATTAGGCTCTCAGTTAGATGACCTTCTCACCAAGCCTTTAGCTAGCCCCCTATTTCAGAAAATGACTACCAAGCTCGGCATGTTTAATCTTTATACCCTAGTTTAAGGGGAAGTGTTAGAATATTTAGGAAATAATTAACGGATTATAATCTAGTTAGTTTTGGTTATTAGCATATACAATCTTATTCCAGTTTCCTTTTTGCAACTTAGCATTCATTATAAATACATTACTAAGGAGAGAGAGAATTTATCTCAATTTTTCTTCTATTTCTTATTCAACTAATTAAAAATAAAATTATATATTAAAATTGATAAACAATTTGAAATAAAAAAAAAAAAAAAGAAAAGTCCAATTAGGTGAGTTTGAGATTTTGTGTATTGCTTGTGTTCTGAAATTGGGTTACAACCCCAAGTACAAGGTGATTGGTTATAGCAATTTAAATTTGTGAATGGTAAAGTACCAGTTGTACCCATAAGCAGAGGCAGTGTGAAATCACAATTTTTCTTCTCTTACTTAGTAGGTGTCACACAATAAAAATCAAGAAATTTTGGTTTAAATTATTGAAGATAAAACTTACCTAGGCATTTTGACCTAGGATCCGACAATTAAATCTAATGCAAAATGAATGAAAATGAATTAAAACTATGAAATTTAAATGGCTAGGGACCAAGGATGAACTATCCAATTAGTATGTAATGAACCAATTTTGAGGGCAAACATGTTTTACCCATACGCATTTAGGTAAAACTATCACAAAGTAGGTTAATTTAAAGAAATTAAGTACAATTGCTAGAATACCTAGAGAAATGTAGCATCAACTGTACATGGCATACATAATTGATCTAGGCATATAAGTAGTCTAACAAAGACCTAACATGCAAATATACTTGACACAAGCACTATACATACAAACATCTAGCGTGCATGCAAAGTCTAGAAAAGCATGCAAATGTGAGAGGTTTGTATATAAATTATCCACAGAGATATTCTTTCAAACACCTAGTGTACATACAATTTTCACACTAGTACTAATCATATATAGCATGAAAAGGTAAGGTAGAAATTGTATACAAAAAAATAATTGAAAGAAAAATCAACCAATAATCATCTAAGTATGTAGAAATTGGAAATATATTGTAATTTATACCTCAATTGATCTAATTACATGAAAATTTTCAAGGATCCAATAGCCTTTTGCCTTGATCTGCTCTAAATGCATAGAATTACAAAAGAAAGTAAAAACTTTCAGAAGAAATTGAAAATCCTATATGAGGATATGAAGAAACCCTCCAATCCTCTCTAATCTACTCTACATCACAAGGCTCAATTAGCAAGAAAAACAACATCTTTGCTCATTGCTTAGATTTCAATTGGGTAACCTACCAGTTAAATATTTGGGAGTTTCTCTTATTTCCATGAAGCTCAAATCTTCAAAGGCCTCATTGAAAAAATAATGAAGAGAGTCAAGAGTTGGACTTCCAAATGCCTCTTATATGCTGGAAGACTAGTCTTTGTTTAATCCATACTATTTAGCATTCAAGTCTATTGGAGTATGCATTTCATCCTTCCAGAGAAAATAATCAAAGCTATTGATCAGATTTTAAGAAGCTTTTAGGAACGGGAGCTGAACTCAAGAAAGGGGGATGTAAGCTAGCATGGGATGAAGTTTTTCTACCAAAAAGTGAAGGGGCCTTGGAATTCGCAAGCTTCAAGAATGGTACAAGGCTGCCATGTTGAGACACTTATGGTTAATATGTTTAAGAAGTCCATCTCTTTGGGTCCAATAGTGCCACTCCAACCTCCTAAAGAGAAAGTGTTTCTAGGAAGTCGAAAATCCTTCAGATTAGTCATGGACTTAGCGCAAACTACTCAAACTTTGGGAGGATGTTGTTCACATCTCCAAATACAAAGTAGGTAATGGTAAATCCATCTCTCTTTGGTACTTTAACTGGCAAGGGACCCCTAATTCCAAAGTATTCGTCAAGAATAGCTTATGATGCCGATTTGTCCTGAGAAGCTAAAGTTTCAAGTATTATCCATAATGGTCAATGGAAGTGGCCTTTTCTGAGCACATGGGAGCTTAGAGAAGTAGTTTTTGAATCTTCCCTTGAGTAAGCCCCACAACCACACACCCAAGACCAGTTTATATGGCCTGTCTCAAAAGATAGAGTCTATAATACAGCTGCTACGTGGAATTCACTAAGAAGACAATCCCAAAAGGTAACTTAGCACAAACTCCTTTGGTTTCCCTACCACATTCCAAGGCATAGCTTCATTCTATGGCTAGCTATAAAGGAGCAGTTAGCCACTAAGGACAAACTTCTTGTTTGGGTGTTGAATGTTGAATCCACTTATGTTCTATGTGGAAACCGAATTGAAAACTTAGAGCATCTTTTCTTTGCATGTCCCTCTACGAATGAAGTGCAGGAAAATATTTTGCAATTATGCTCAATTTTAAAATCCACACAGTCATGGTAAGAGGAAATTGCATAGGCAGTTGATAACTTCAAAGATAAGGGTTTCAAAACTACTATATGCAAGCTTACATTAAAAAAAGCCCTAATGAATCACATATGGCATGAGCGTAAGGCAAAAATCTTCAAAGGAATCCCATCCTCAACTACAAGCATTGTTAATACTATCAAGCAAGAGGTCAGACTAAACACTTCCCAAATTTCTGTAATTAAAAACACAGTATAAGATTCTAATCTTTATACTTTCTAGGGTATCCCATTTTGTAATTAATCGTACATGAGAGTATGCCCCCAAGGTGATGTAAAAAATTTTTATCCTAAATAATCCAAATTATACTTACTTACCAAAAAAAAAGTATATTATATGTAATGTTCTCCCTTTCTCTAGAAACCCCAACACATATCTATACTCTTTTCTTCTAAAAATTACAAGAATGCCATTAAATTTCTAGAATTTAGTTTGTTGTCTGAATGGAGATCCGAGTGGACCTTCTAAAACTTAGAAAATTTTTTGTTAGACTTTTGTTCAGACAAGGGTCCAGATAGACCCTTTGACACTAAATAAAATTTCTGGTTGGTTTCTGGACCTGACTTCCAACTGGATTTGGAGTACCAAAACAACATAGTTTGGAGTTGATCTCTCATAAAACTTTTAGATTTCCTTCTCATCTTTCCAATGTATCTGGACTTGCCTTATTCCTACTTCTAGAACTCTAGATATAGGTTAAGAATTGAGACAGGGTCTAGGCTACTGGAAACCTTCCAGGCAAATTTGGACTTTTACGTTTCTACTTAATTTTGGACTTTAAAATGGTAGAACAAGGTCATGGACTCTCATGAAAGTTGTAAGCCTACGTCATAACTTTTCAACGAGCCAAACAACACCTAAAACAGAGGTCTGTAGCCACAGTTATAGCCCAAAAATAGAATAATGTTATGGCTTGACAATTCCTTGTCTAACTGGGATGTGCTCTTTGTTGTGTGCAGAGGTATCTGAACAAGGTTCCTAGTACTTAGATTTTTTTTAGTTTTCTTCCTTTGCTCCCTCTCTGTGGTGCCCATAGTTGTGTGAACAGAGGCCAGTCTAAAGAGGGGTCCAGGCAGCTTGGATTCTTATGCTCTTTTTGCTTCTTTTGTGGCTTAATTACTTGAATATCTTGCAATTCAGTTCAAAATCTCTCTTTAGCGCAAGAACATATAATTCAATCAATTCTTTATATAATTCAAGTGACGAGACCCATTTAGAATGTTGAATTTTACGTTTTAACGTACAATCATATATATTTTAGAATATTGATTTTTAAGTTTAAGTTGGATGAAAATTTGATAAGATATAAATTTTTAATACCTATATAGAAACTTGACTTTGATAGTTTATCAGCTCACTACACAACTAAAAAACTAAATATAAAAAATAACTCAATAATTGTTTATAAAATTTTATAATTTTGTTGAAATATTTTATGATATATTTAAAATTTAATTTTTGTCGATAAAAAAAATATTATACAATTTCATGTTGTGTATGGAAAATCAGTCCTACCTCTACCGAGGGATTTGACCAAAGTCGTTACCTAAAAGTCGTAATTCCATAACTAAATCAGTCAAATTTTGTTTTCCCCAAATAAGTCATCTACTAAAATCCTCACTTGTTGTTTGGAACGGCATATTTAGGTCGATAGAAATAATTAAAAAAATACAAAATCGCTTAAATATTCTGTTCCAAATAGCATATTTATAATTAAAAAAATACCAGTCCACTCGAAGTCGTCATTCCTAGAAGCATATTCAACTTGAATATGCTGTTCCAAAAAGTAAATTTAATATTTAAACAAGTAAAAAAATACGAACACACTTGAAGTGGAACATCATATTTAAGCTTTGCAATTAAAAGAAAAATACACCTGAAGTCGTCATTCAACAAAACATATTTAATGAAATCAAAGCAAACAAAGTACAATGGCAAGAGGGAAAAAAATTATAAAGAAGAAGAAAAGTATTGTTGAGAATCATCAAATATGCATTAATTCAACAATTTTAATTGCTTTGAAGGGTGTATTAGTAGAAATAATCTTCTACTTCACTAGAAAACCAGTTAAGATTCAACAATTAGTACTTAACTAATTTCATTATAAGATTCAAGATTTAGTGATGAACTAATTTCATTGTGAGTGCTTGACTAAGTTTTCTTCTTTCTCCAATTTAAGTATCATCCTACTCTTCTATAATTCCTTGATAAATAAAGTAATGGTCAAAAAAAAAAAAAAAAAAGAAGGTAATGGTTCTACTTACATATATTCGCACATTACCTTTCATATTTTCTTAATGAAGATTGGACATATAATTCCATGGAAAATGAACCCTACTTTTTAAAAGTGTTGGAATAATTGAAGATCTTAATATTATGTCTACTTCTCGTGGTGGTCGTGCTTCGAATAAGGTGCAGTTATTACCAGACATGAAAGATGATTATAAGCATAAGAAGTACATTGATACTAAGGAGTGGTACGCTGGGCTACAGAAATAGTGGGTTTTTCGTGTTCGCGAGTTGAATTGTTTGCGTCAATATCTCATTGCAATTGGTGCATTGCTTCCCTATTGACATTCTTTATTGATGAATAGAAAAGATAAGCTCTATTGTGAAAGGGTTGTTAAGAGAATTCGTAAGGAGAATAATCAAATGCTGGTTTGTAGATGCCAATATAACATGCTCAAGCTTGCACATGCTTAGGTAGAGGCATTGGGAAGGGATCTATAAGACAATGAAGGAGACAATGTTTTCAATTATAAGAAATATTAATCCAATGAGCCGATGTTGGATAGAGAACCTTGAGGTGTTATCATGACTATTTTACTTATAAAAAAGAAGTTGTAATGCATGACTTGTATTCCTATTATTGTTATTGTTTTGTAATATATAGTCAAATTATTCACATAGTGCACCTGATACAAGTGGTTAACAATGCAAATGTCCCAACCGGTTTGTTGGGACGTTTGATTTTATGTTATTTCTATAAAATTCATTGAAAGTGACAATTTGATTTTAAAATAGGAAAAAAATAATTTACATACTAAAATTGTAAGAAAAAAAACTAGATGTAATTCCCATTTTAAAATAGTTCACATACCAAAATTTGTTAACTAATAATTTAGTAAACAAATTATTTATTTTTATAATTCTGTAACGGGGATAATTATTTAAAATAATTTGTTAAATAGTACATACCAAATTATTTACAAATGATATATAGAACGAACTATTTTTATTAAGTGAACTATTTTTGTAACTAAAATTTTAATTTATAAATAATTTATTGATTTTGGTATATAAACTACTTAAATTTTTTAATTATGTAGTTACATTCCGTTTGGAAACATTCCTCTCCTAGGATTGATTTGTTTTTAAAATAAAGAATTAATTTGATTTGTTTTGGTAAATAAAATTTTGTGTTTGAAATAGATTTTGAATTTAAGAATTGATTGAAGAGAAATACTAGGTTTCAACATATTAATAGGAAATAAAAAATATGATAAATATGATATATGAGAATAAATTTATCCACTTATTTAAATGGCTTAAGAAAATAATGAATTCTTATCAAATTCTATTATTTTAGATTGGATTTTAAATGATATAGAATCTCAAAATTTAAGTTATGAAATGAAATCAAATTCAACTCATAAAATTTTCATAAAATTTTATTTTAATTCCAAACATAAGAATTGATGAGATTTCTCATTAAATGAAATCAAATCTTATTAAATCCACCATTCCAAATAAGTGTTAGTCCTATAGTCAATTTGTTAAATAGTTCACATGCCAAGACAAACTGTGCTAGTCGAAAATTAAAACCAATTCAGCCTCTTGGAGAAAATCAATAAAACTCCCATGCAGCACACTTCATCCTTGAAAGAAATTGTAGCAAACACAAAGCAACTGCATCAATCAGCAGACCTCCTGCAATAGTGAAGAAGAGCTAAAGTGCAAAACGTGAAGCACCTTGTAACATAGAAGACCCTAGCACTACCCATAGCTCTCCTAGCAACACCCAAGACAGCATATTTTATTAGTTTTACAATCCAACACCAAGCAAATTTTATGCAGAGAAAATAATTATCAAATTAGCTTCCAATATCAACATCATCTGCACCAACTTTGTAGCAAATAACAGGAAGCAAAAGATGGCTAATAACAATGCAGGAAACACTAAAAGAAAAGCAGTGCAACGACCAAAATGCAGTTAACTGCGTTATTCAAGAACCCACACAAAATCGGTAGCCACAATCCTAAATCTTAACAAATTTAATCCTGTGACCATCATTCAATTTGTTAATAACAAAGTGCACCATCTTCCTAGTTGAATAAACTAGAGTAAATTAGGAGTATGAGATACAATTTCCCATCTCCCTCATATTTTATTTATATTGGTGAATTACAACCAAACTAGGAAACAAATCCTATATTAGGACACATATCAATTTAGGAAATATAATCAAAACTCATAAATCAGATCCTAACCAATCTAGAATATTCTAGAATTCTAACACTCCCCCTCAAATTGGAGCATAGAGGTCAAACATGTCTAGTTTGGTAGATAACTTTTGGAACAATGATCGAGCCAATGGTTTGGTGAGAATATCCCCAAGTTGAGAATTAGAGCGTACAAATGGAGTAGTGAATCACATTTAAGCAAGAGATCCCGAATAAAATGACAGTCAATCTCAATGTGCTTGGTTCGTTCATGGAATACAGGATTATTACTATGAACATTACAGCCTGATTGTCACAAATAACAGACATTGGGTTAAAACTAAAAGAACAAAGTCTTGAAGAAGAGAACAAACCTAGAGACTGTCAGATGCAGTATGAGCCATGGCATGACACTTAGCCTCTGCACTAGAACGAGCTACAATATGTTGTTTTTTACTTCGCCAAGTAATAAGGTTCCAGCCAACAAAAGTGCAATATGCAGAAGTAGACCTTCAATCTGAACTACTACAAGCTCAGTTTGTATCACTATATCCAATCATGTCTATTGTCGTGGAAGGTCGATAAATTAAACCTTGACCAGGCGAATTCTTCAAATGCCTTAAAATACGATAGATAGCATCAAAGTGAGGTTGACAAGGAGCATGCATGAACTGACTAACTACTCCAATAGTATATGTAATATCAAGCTGTGTCACCATGAGATAAATTAGCTTACCCACAAGTGGACGATATCTGCCAACATTAGAGAATGGTTCACCACTCTCAAAATCTAAATAAATAAAAGTATCCATAGAAGTATCAACGAGACAAGATCCTAAAAGATCAGTCTCAAAGAGTAAATCTAAAACATATTTTCTTTGAGAAAATGAGATAACCTGTGAGGAACGAGCAATCTCAATTCCTAAGAAATAGCGTAATATGCCAAGATCCTTTGTCTTAAACTGCTTTCCCAAATAACTTTTCAGTGCAGAAATACCCTCACTGTCATCACCTGAGATGATGATATCATTCACATATACAACCAAAATGATAATACCAGAAGATGTCTTATAGACAAATATTGAGTGATTAGATGTCAACCGTCTGAAGCCATAAATAAGAAGGACAGAGCTAAACCGATCAAACCATACCCATGGAGATTGCCTAAGTCCATACAAGGCTTTGTGTAACTGACAAACCAAATGTTCACTACCTATTGTAACATATCCAGGGGATTGATCCATATAGACTTCCTCTTGAAGTTCACCATGCAAAAAAGAATTTTTAACATCTAACTGAAATAAAGACCATGACTTACTCACTACAACCGCCAATAGAATATGAACTGAATTAAGACGAGCCACTAGTGAGAAGGTCTTTAGATAATCAACACCATAGATTTGAGTGTATTTTTTAGCTACCAACCAAGCCTTAAGTCGCTCAATAGATCCATCTGGCAAATATTTCACTATGTACACCCACCGACATCTTACTATCTTCTTTCTAGGTAGAAGTGAGGTAAGCTCCCGTATATAATTATGTTGTAATGTTTATATCTCCTCATCCATTACTTTTTTCCAATCAGGTGATAATAATGTTTGCTTATAAGATGTGGGAGAAGAAACAGAAGACAGGGCACAGACAAAAGACTGGAAACGAGGTGATATACAATAATATGAGATAAACTTAGCAATAGGACGTTGAGTAAACACGTGTTTACCTTTCTTGAGAGCAACGGGAAGATCATTAATTTCAAGAAACTCGATGTCAATAGGTGTCTCAAGAGGCTCAGGATCCATAAGAACTGAAATAATCAGCTTAGGATGAGTACGGCATTGATATACCTATAAAGGTAGTGGCACACTTAAAGCAATAAGTGGTGACACATTTGAGGCAACGGGTGATGGCAGGTCAGTAAAGAGAACCTGTGTGGTGTGAGATGACTCTCCCTCTCGAGAAGGAAGAGAAGATTCTCCCTCACGAGTAAACAACTCCCCCTCAGGTGAAAAGTAGAAAGTAGACTCAAAAAAGGTAACATTGGCACTAACAAATATTACGAGAAGGAGGATGATAACACCAATAACCTTTCTGAGTGCGAGAGTAGCTGAGAAAAACATAGCAATGCGCCTGAGGAGAAAGTTTGTCTAAACCAGGGTCTAAATTATGAACAAAAGTGACATAGCCAAAGGTACGAAGCTAGAGAGAGAAATGAGAAACAAAAGGTTGCAAAAGAAAAAAAAAAAGAATGGTTACCAAGAAGAGGTGAATGAACTTGATTAATAAGATAACATGCAGTCAAGATAGCATCTCCTTAATATTGTTTTGGAACATGCATTTGGAAACAAAGAGTACAGGCAAAATTAAGTAAATGACGATGTTTGTGTTCGGCAACATCATTTTGTAGGGATGTATGAACATATGAAGTTTGATGAAGAATGCGCCGCTCATCACAAAATTGGGTCATGACAGACTGAGTGTACTTAAAAGCATTATTAGAGTGAAGGATTTAATCTTTTTATCAAATTGAATACAAATCTCATTATAAAATTTTAAGATAATAGTAGGTAGCTCAGAACAAATTTTCATTAAAAACAACCAAGTCATATGAGAGTAGTCATTAACAAAAATGACAAAATACCAAAATCCATTTATAGAAGTAACTCTTGAAGGACCCCAAATGTCCGTATGGACTACATCAAATGGTTGAGACGCACGACTACTTTTATGACTCAAAAACAAACTACGATGATGCTTGCCAAGTTGACAAGCCTCACGTTCAAGACTTGAAATAGACTCTAAACTAGGAACAGCAATCTTGAGATAAGCTAAAGACTGAGGACCCAAACGACAATGCCACTGGAAAGGAGACACAAATGCACCAAAGGCTAAATGAGAAGGCTTAAATTTAGTAGGATCAAGATAGTATAGACCAGCCTGTTCACATCCTAAACCAATCGTCTTATGTGTCCTGAGATCCTAAAACACACAAGAAGAATGAGAGAAGGTTATAGAGCAGTTCAAAGTTTTAGTTAATTGACCAACAAGTAAAAAATTAAATGGAAAGTTAGGTACAAAGAGACTAGAACGTAGGGTTAAGAAAGGAGATGGATGAAGGTATCCTTTACCAGGCATAGGTCGAGAGGACCCATCAGCTAGGGTAATATTGTGAGTGGTAGAAGTTAAGTTAGAAAATAACGAAGAATTACTAGATATATGTGCACTGGCACCAGAGTCAATAACCCATGGAGAAGAAGACTGAGAGGTAAAGTAAGCAATACTACCTGGCTGTGCTAAAGTAGCAGTTGTTAGAATATAGGCTTAATTTAGAATATAAGAGTGATTGATTTTGCTTCCTTATTAAGTCTTTCATAGCCATGGCTATATTTTCTATTTTTTTCCTTATTAAGTCTTTCATAGCCATGGGTATATTTTCTATTTTCTATTTCCTAATTTGTAGCGATGGCTGTATTTTCTATTTTCTATTTCCTAATTTGATGTACACCTTCATTATAAATATAATTCAAAGGAGAAGAGAGAATTCAATTCCATCTTTCCCATTCTCTTTATTCTCAACTTGGAATCAAAGATAAGTCTGGTTCCAAAAGAAAAAAAGAGAGAGACAAGGCCAAAAAGAAAAAAAAAAAAAAAAAAACCTAACGCAGTACTGTAGCAATACTGCCTCTCGCTGTCGACTAGCTCTCTGGCCATTGGAGTTCATCTCTAGTCACTCCAAAAGGTTCGTCGGTGACTGACGATCACAACCCCGTCAGAGTCATCGTCCCGACGTCGTGCGACGCGCCCTCATGCGTCTTTTCTCTACGGTCTCCAGGTCCCACGTGCCCTTCTATTCTTGGCGCGTATCAGTGCATCACCTCCTAAAAATCTTCTGGTGGCCCTCGACAGCGTTCGCCTAAGGCAGGCGACTCAGTTGCTGCCACCTTGCTTGATGGTTTGATGATCCGAGTGTAAGCACAGTTGTTTTTGCTTCTGTTGTCTGCAGCCGTTAGTTTTTTCATCTGTTTTTTTGTCTGAGCATAAGTATGTTCTAGTGCTGTTGTCTTGGTTATTTTTTTGTTTGTTTTTGCTACTACTATGGCGTTGATTTCTTGGTTAACCATTGTTGATCTAAGATTTCCAAAAGACTGTGGAGGTCTCTCTTGTTTAGTCATTTTTTGACGATTATGCCGGTGCCTTTATATTCAGAAGATTTATTGGGTAATTGCTGATCGCTATCAATTATGTCAAAATCTGAGAATACTACTCTAATCATGCTTCGATCTGTATTCTTAAAAACAAATGACATCCCTCGTTCTATCACATTGAAAAAATTAAATGGTATGAATTATTTAAGTTAGGCATATGCTGCGAAGACCTTTCTTTGAGGAAAGGATAAATTACAATATATTACTGATAAGCTACATTTGTCTACTGACCCTTTGTATCGTGTATGGATGAGTGAGGATGAAATTGTTATAGGACCACTATAGCATAGTCTGGAGGATTCAGTTGCTATTACTATTGAGTTCTGTGATTCCTCTAAGAAGATTTGGGATTGTCTTGTAGAATCTTATTCCCAGAAAAGCAATATCTCTCAAGTTTGTGAGTTAAATGAGCAAATGTTCTCTGTAAAATAGGGCAAGAGATCATTGTCTGATTATTACAACCATCTAAAGAGCTTATGGAAGCATTTATTACAATACCAACCATTCAGTGAGGACTTAGCACAATAGAGAAAGTATTGGAAAGAATTCATGATTACAAATTTTTTATCTTGCCTTAATCCCACACTTCGAGGATTTAAAGATTAAATTTTAGCGAGTAAAACCTTACCTACTGCTGCCAGTGCCTATGCCCGCATACAACGGTCATCATTGGGTAGTCTCTCTTCTGTAGTCGTATTTTCGTCTTGGTCATCCATGTTTAGCTCGGTTGAAGCTACTTGTTCCTAATTTAAGTCCAATGTCTAGTCTTAAATGTGAAGCTTGTTAACTTGGCAAGCATCACCCTAGTTCTTTTCCTAGTCATAGTGTTGGTTGTAAGTCTGAACCATTTGATGTTGTTCATACAGATGTTTATGGCCCCGCCTGCCTTACTTATGTTAATAGTTTTTCATATTTTGTGATACTTGTTGATGATTTTTCCCGGATGACATTACTTTTTTTAATAAAACAACGGTCTAATTTACCTTCTATTAGTTCTCGTTTTTATAATGAAATTGTTACTTAATTTAACAGAAGAACTAAAGTTTTTTGTTCTGATAATGCATTGGAATATATTCAAACAGGTGTTCATAATTTTTGTGCTGATAGGGGCATTATTCACCAAACTACTTGTCCTTGCACCTCTCAACAAAATGGTATTGCTAGATGCAAAAATTGTTATTTGTTAGATGTTGCCTATACCCGAATGTTTCACATGCATGTCTCTAAGTCTTTTTGGGTAGATGCTGTCCTCACTGCCTGTTATCTAATTAATAGGGGGTCCCTACACCTGTATTATCAAATAAATCTCCATTTTCTCTCCTTTACCCAAATCGGTCACCTTTTCTTCTTTCTTCTCATATCTTTGGTTGTGTTACCTTTGTCCATATTTTTTATCCTAATCAAGACAAACTCTCACCTTGTTCTCGTAAATGTATTTTCTTAGGATATTCCCACACTCAAAAAGGTTATCGTTGTTATTATCCTTTTTCCCGACATTACTTTATGAGTGCGGATGTCACCTTTGTTGAGTCTCCTTTTTTTTTTCTCTTCATGGTGACCTCTTATCCTTTGATCTTATTGCTTCTCATGGGGGTGCATTCCCTTACTCTTCTTGCTCTTTTATCTTCTACCTATATTCCCATATCTTAGTCTACCTCTCTTTATCCCTGCTATAGACTCCTCTACAGTTTCAGAACCATTAGTTCAGTTAGGCTTATGTTCCTACCATTGCTATTGCTCCTCTGTAACAAGTTTATCGATGTGATCTTGATAGGAAGGTCATTCTTCCTTTGCCGATTGATCCCACTCCTTTGTTTAAGGTACCTAATTCTTCTCATTCTTCTGACTTGCCCATTGCTTTATGAAAAGGTAGGCATACTTGCACTCAACATCCTAATGCTAACTTTCTTTCCTACCATCATCTTTCTTCTTCCTTGTCTTCTTTTGTTTGTGCCTTGTCTTCTATTTCTGTTCCTTCTTCTTACCAACAGGCCCTATCTATTCTAGGAAGGAAACACCCAATGGATGAAAAAATGTATGCTTTTCATTAGAATCACACATGGGAACTCACCTCTCTTAAATATCTTCCAGATGGTTCAGTTGAGCATCTTAAAGCTTGATTGGTTGCCAAAGGGTATACTCTGATGTATAGTGTTGGCTATTCTGAGACCTCCTCTCATGTTGCTCGTTTGAATTCAGTTCAGACTTTTCTTACTGTTACTACAAGCCGCTCTTGCCCTTACATCAGCTTGACATTAAGAATACATTCCTTCATAGTGAACTTTAGGAAGAAGTCTATGATCAACCCCCTAGTTATAGTATCCCTAGTACTGAACATCTTGTGTGTTGCTTATGGCGTGTTCTATATGGTCTAAAACAATCTCCTAGGGCTTAGTTTGATCGTTTCAACTCTATTCTTCTTAATATTGGATATACTCGTTTTACTGCCGATCAATCAATGTTTGTACGAAGAACATCATGGCACTATTATATTGATTGTTTATGTGAACAACATTATTATTTCTGGTGATGATGTCACGGGTATTGTAGATTTGAAACAGTATCTTGCAACTCAATTTCGTACCAAAGATGTTGGTTAACTTCGTTACTTCCTTGGAATTGAAATTGCTCGCTAATCATACGATATTGCACTCTGTCAACGCAAGTATGTCCTCGATTTACTCTCTGAAACTGGTTTTCTCGGTGTTCATCCTGCTGATACTCCTATGGACTCATCTACTAAGTTAGATGCTACATCTAATGAGCTCTTTTCTGATGTGGGTCGTTACGGTTGCCTTGTGGGGAAGCTCATCTATCTCATTGTTACTCGTCCTGATATCACCTATGCCATGGGAGTAGTCAGCTAATTCATGCATAGTCCTCATCTTCCGCATTTTGTGGCCGTTTGCCAAATTCTACGATATTTGAAGCATTTACCTACTCGTGGACTTCTGTATCATCTCTCTTCCTCCTTATCTATTACTGATTATAGTGATGCTAATTGGGCTGGCAACCGAAATGATCGGTGTTCAACTTTGGGTTACTATAAATTTGTTAGTGGTAATTTCGTTACATGGCGCAGTAAGAAACAATAGGTTGTGGCTTGATCCAGCGCCGAGGTTGAGTACTGTGCTATGGCTCATATTGCCTTTGATATGCTCTGGGTTTGGTCTCTCCTCCACGATTTTGGTATTGATGTTCCTGCTCCTATGGAAATGCATTGTGACAATCAAGCTGCCATCTTTATTGCTAATAATCTTGTGTTTCAAGAGCGCACAAAACATATTAAGGTTGATTGTCATTTTATTCGTAATTTACTACTCCGCAAAGAGTTTAGTACTCCATTTATTCGATTCTCTTCTTAGTAGGGCAATCTTCTTACCAAGCTATTATCTCATTCTGCATTTCGGAGTCTCTCATCCAAGCTGGGCATTTTCGATTCATATCTCCAGCTTGAGGGAGCGTGTTAGAATTCAGGCTTAATTTAGAATATAGGAGTGATTGATTTTGCTTCCTAATTAAGTCTATCATAGCTATGGCTATATTTTCTATTTTCTATTTCCTAATTTGATGCACACCTTCATTATAAATATTAATTCAAGAGAGAAGAGAGAATTCAATTCAATCTCTCCTATTCTCTTTATTCTCAGCTGTAATAGAAGACCGAGAGGTGCAGAGAGCCTACACAATGGCCTCCAACCCAGTAGGAGTGAAAGGACCTCGCAAAGCAATACTAGATGCAACTGGATCACTCAAAAGAGAAGTGCTTGGTGTAGAAGAATTAGTGCCATTAGGTTCAGTAGTGACATGATGAGCTTGCTCAAGACGACCATACTTCTTCTAGTAGTATGACTCAATGTGATTAGTGCCCCCACAATGATCACATTTCTTGGTAACCCCATCTAAAGTCACAGCCACCGCCACGAGAACCACAAGATCCACAACGAGAACCACGGCCACCAGAACCACTAACAAGAGTAGCCGAGTTAGACCCATTAGTCGAAGAGGCTGGTTGAAAGTGATGGCCTAAGAAAGAATACTGAAGATAAGAATAAGCATTGGCCATGGAAGGTCTTGTCTCTCCCGACCAAAGATGATCCCTATAATTGCAGAGGTCATCCTTGAGACCAGCAAGAAGTAGAACCATCATGAGCTCATCCTATTGACAAACCATCTCAGCCTTAGTTTCTGGAAATGGGTGAAATTGTAGAAGACGATCACCTAAGGCCTTAAGATTGCTGTGATATTTAGACAATGGTTGAGATCCTTGTTAAAAAGTGAAAAGTTTTTCATATGCCTCAAAAACCTCTAAAACATTTCTTTTCTAAAAGAAAGAGTCTGCTAGTGAAGCCCATATGGCTTTAGAAGAGTCACACAAAGCAACTGTACAAAAAACTGAAGGCTCCAATCTATGCCAGATCTAGCTCACAACAACTGCATCTGAAGCCCGCCATTATGAGTACGAAGGAGATTTTGAATCTGGTGGAGGGTTCATAATATGATTTTCCAATTAACGACCAATCAAGAAATTTAAACAGCAGGGGACCATGTTAAATAATTTGTACCATTTAACTTCTCACACGAGGCGACCTTTGGAAGACTATCAACCGATATAATAGGCTTAATAGAAAAAGATCTAGAACCAGCGTTTTTAATTTCACTAGAAGCCATATCTAATAAATGTAAACCAAACAACCCTCAAAGCTGTTATAAGTCAATTTTGGTAGTGAGCAATGAATATCGGCTAAGGATTGACACCGAAACTGAGAATCAAAAAATTATATCTAGCAATTAAATAGCATAACTTATACCCAAAAAGGCAGCAAAGCAACCAACGAAGCAACCAAATAGTGTCGACCAAGTAAGGAACAACACTGACCAGACAAGAACCAACGATGACGACCGAACAAGAACAAGGGCCAACGACCGAGAAAAAAATAACACAGACGAGCAAGAGAAACAGCAAATAACGAAACAAGAATTGGCAAAAGGGAGTGAATGAAGGTCAGAACATCTGGGCGTGAAATCACGATCTGGGTCAATTTCATCTTCTTCGAGTTCTTTGAATTTGTCAAGTTTAGATTGATTCCTATAAGGAAGGCTTTGGAGGACCCATGAAAGAAAGGTTGTTTTTTAGTCCATTCATATATGTTAAAGAGTAAACTTGGTATATTGAAAAAAGTTTTAACTAACTTCATCATTTTAACCAAAATTCTAACGGCATATTTAAAATGTTGAGGGGTCTATATGTAATTATCTAAAAGTTTAAGGGTCTATGTGTAATTTTCCTTAAAGTTTATAAAGATCGTAAAATTTTATGGAATTTTAAGAGCTCCAAACAATCCTATATATATCCAATCTAACTCGGACCTAGTAAAGACCCGTCTACTTGAAACCAAGCCCTTTACAAACTAGAGGTACATTTTTTTAGTGGAGGGGGTGTAAAAGGGGAGGTTGACTATCACGCCCCAAGTTTCGAGACCCGAAGAGTGAGTGAATGAAACACATAAAATATCCATCAAAATGTCTATTACCTTGATCAAAGCATTCAACCACCTTGGAATATACATCTACAATAAGACAATAAAATAAATAGTTAAATCTCGGTCAAACTAGGAATCATTACTCCAATTATAACCCAAATAAATAAAGATATCTAGGCCTTATAGCCTTTACAATCCAATTAAATAATCTCCAAACCTAATAAATATTGTAGTCCCGAATAATTAAACTTGAATGAAAATGAAACATATCTACTACTACAATGTATCACTTGATCCAACCACGGCCAACCTAAGTCTCAGTCTCGGGACTTTCAATACAGTTGGTTGGGACGTGAGCACTAATCCACTTGTACCTACAAATAAAGGCATATATAATATGCAATAAAATAACATAGACAATAATTCACACCAATTTAATCAATAATCACAATTTATCTTAATATATCATTATTTAAAATCAATACTCAATATCAACACGAATCTCAACAATAATTCTGATTATTATTTTTATTAATTTCATCATCTACAAATCACATCCACCATTACATGCACATTCATGTTCACATTTATGGGATGGGTACTATCAACTTTGTCTTTTATGGGTCAACACTCAATGGAAGCGATAAACCAAATACGTCATCATTTAGGGCCAACAACTCAGGCCACGATTAGCTAAACAAACATCATGCTGTACGCTACTAACCTACTAGTACAAATACCAATCACTGTACAGGTGTAGACACACAAATTTTGGCCAAATCATAAATTGCCACGTGTCAAATAAAAGCCCGTTAAATTGACAACTTAAATCTTGCCACGTGTCTCGTGGAGAATTTTAAGAAAATTTCACATGTGGATAAATGACAAATCGCCACGTGTAAAAGTGATTCAGCCCAAAGATAATAAGACTTGGCCAATCAAATTGAGCCACTTGTCAGCTGAGCCTACCACTAAAGATAATTAATCTTAATTTCTATCTCTTAAATAAATAAATAAGAGATAATTATTTAAGTGGTTTGATGTTATCTAAGGTCTTTGATATTATCTCTTATTTAATAAATTAAATAGTGAGATAATTATCCTGAGGAGGTTGAATTCAACTGACTCTCTCCCATACATCTAGAAATAGGAGTCACTCCCAAGCATAAAGGACATTCTTCTACACATAAAGAGACTCTACTGAATCAAGCTGCCAAAGCCCCACAGACTCTCAAGTAACAAGAAGACACATGTGTTGATTCGAGATCAAGCTTCAAGCTCTCGTATCAACTTCTCGAAGAGAAGAATAAGAGGATTTTATTTCTTTGATTAGAAATTCAGAGATTGTATTTCACCTTTTTATAAATCAATAAAATTTCAATTTGTTACTGCAATTTCTGTGTTTATTTTCCAAACATGAAATTTGTGTGTACAAATTTCTGACACGCCTGGTGGGACAATCTTTGCCTCTCATCTCATCTCTTCATCAAATCAAATCAACCAAGTTCTCAATGGCTCATCAGAACAACCTCTCGAAGATTCCAGATTTGAAAGTCGAAGGCTCCAAATCTATCGCCAGCAACACTACCTCGAGGTCTACTACTCAAAGCATGGGCTCGTTTACACGAAGTAAGGCAAAAGCCATAGGTGAAACACTGAAGCAAGTCTCGTTGCTGCCAAAGAAAACAACATCCACATCATCAAGTCTTGCAGGAGGCAAAGAAGATGCTGCTGTTGTTGCTACTGTAAAGCCAAAAGGAGATGTTTTTGTATTTTTGGATAAAGCTCTGTCACATCCTTCCATGTCTCAAAGGTCTGACTCAAATGTCAAGCTCCAATCTGGCTAGAAGAAAATCGAAGATTCAAGCAGTTTTGAATCCATTTCCCCTCCAGAAACTCTCCAATCAAAGTTCAAGCCGCATGATGATTTTGCCAGTTCTCAAAGCTCGACAGCTATGAATGTGATGGTGACGAATGCAACATCGTTAGAGGAGCAAGTTAACTCACTATCGAAGATTGTGGAGAATTTGTGCAAAATAGTGCAAGAACATCATCATCAAATTGAAGCAATCATGAACAAGTTGAACAATGCTAGGGAATCAAGTCACAAGAAGTGATTGAATCATCTAGCAAGGAAGAAGAAACTCCAAAAAGCTTTCTAGTTTCTGTTGATGGTTTCATCCTTGTTGATTAGTTGAAGGAGTTCATTTTGGGCACCCTCGAAGACAAGAATGAGGAAATGCCAAGATCTTCTCTCACATACGCTAAGCCTTATACCCGTCGAATTGATCAATTGAAGATGCCTGCTGGTTACCAACCCCTGAAATTCCAACAATTTGATGGCAAAGGGAATCCAAAGCAACATGTCGCTCACTTTGTGGAAACTTGCAGCAACGTTGGAACTGATGGAGACCTTTTGGTTAAACAGTTTGTTCGAACTCTCAAGGATAATGCATTTGATTGGTACTGCGATCTAGAGCCTGGCACCATTGATAGTTGGGATCAACTAGAGCAAGAATTTCTCAACAGATTCTACAGTACTCGTCGTACTGTAAGTATGATTGAGCTCACCAATGCTTGCCAGTGGAAAAAAGAACCCGTTATTTACTTCATCAATAGATGAAGAAATTTGAGCCTCAACTGCAAAGATAGGTTGTCTGAAGCATCGGCAATTGAAATGTGCATTCAAGGCATGCATTGGGGGCTTTGTTATATCCTTCAAGGCATTAGGCCTAAGACTTTTGAAGAATTGGCTACTCGTGCTCACGACATGGAACTTAGTATCGTTGTAAATGGTAATCAAGGGTTGCCGATTCAAGAATCTTACAAGAGAGGAAGCAGGCTGGAAAGCAACCGCAAAGGGGGAAGACTTTCTCTAAGTCAGCCAATAAAGAATCCATGTCTGTTTCCACCGCATCGGTGAAGATTTCTATGTTGGCCAAAACTTCAAACAAACTTAAGAAGAAAGAGACGGAGAAGGCCGACTCCAACTAAGGAAGAGGATGGAAGAGACCTACGCTTGAAAAAATGCAAGCAAAGGAATATCCATTTCCTGATTCTAAAGTTCCTCGAATGCTCGAGGATTTGTTAAAGCTAAAACTCATTGAGGTTCCAGAGATGAAGCGCCAAGAAGAAGCCGATAAGGTTGATGATCTAAATTATTACAAGTATCATCAGTTAATCAGCCATTCTACTCAGCGATGCTTCATTCTCAAAAAAAAGATTATGCAACTGGCAAATCAAAGGAAGATCCTTCTAAAAGAAGAAAAGGAGGAAGCAACCACCAACCAAACTGCTGTGATTGAATCTGTTGATCTCACCCCAAAAAGTTTGATTCCTGACTTGTCAAGATTTGAAGTTCAATTTGGATCTTTTGATCTTGTTGAAATAATAATTCAAGACCATCTGTAAATTTCTAATACACCGTTGTTAAAGTGTAAAAATAACACTGATGAAACAACAGACTCAATTGACTCAGCTGATGAAGAGTAGACGCTTGTTACTCACAAAAGAAAAGTAATTCGAAGTCTTATCACCAAATCATTCACTACAAATAGAAGTTTGTTAAATTTAATAAAAAAAATAGTGGAAGAAGAAAAAGGTTCAACGACCAGTATCAACTATGGCAGTTGAAACTTTCATTCAACCATAACGCACTCCCATCACTTTATGGGAGTTCTTTCCAAAATCATGGTAGAATGCTGATCAATCTGATCCTGAGATTGTTGAATGCTAAGTCGTGAACATGGAAGAACCGGCTGAAGAAAGAGTTGAGTCATCTCCAACACTTGTGCAAACACCAGAGGAACTTAGCTTCGAAACTTGTGGTAATACATCCATTACAGTTATAAAGAATCTGACTTTCTCAAATGAAGATCTTCTGCTTGGCTCAACACCACACAATCGCCCTCTTTTCATCTCTGGCTATACACGCGAACAAAGGTTGAACAGAATGCTTGATGATGGTGGATCAGCAGTACATTCTACCTCTTCACGTGATGAAAGAATTAGGCATTAGTGTGGAAGAGCTATCATGCAATCGCTTGATGATTCAAGGTTTTAATCAAGGGGGCAAAGAGCGATTGGAGTAATCCGTCTCAATTTGCTTATCAATGACATGACATCAACTGCATTATTTCACATGATCGATGCCAGAACTTCATACAATATGCTATTAGGTTGGCCTTGGATCCATGAAAATGGTGTGGTTCCTTCTACTCTCCATCAATACCTCAAGCACTACGGTGGTAATGAAGTTAGAAAGATTGTAACTGATGAGAAGCCGTTCACCGAAGCTGAATCTAACTTTGCTGATGCTAAGTTCTACTTGACACACGTGGTGGTGGAAGAGCTACAACCGATTAGTATTTCATCAACACATAAGTTGCAACAAAGTGACAATCCGCAAGACGATAAGAATGGTAAGATTGTTGATCAAAAGAAGAGAGTCAGCAAACTAATCGAAGGTGGCGATGAGAAATGTAACATGAAAGCCTCTAAAAATGCCATTCTAGTACTTCGTTACGCACCAAAGTCTCGAAGAGTTGATGATCAAGCCTTGGATAGACTAACTCTCCCAGTCACCAACATCAATCAAACAAAGGTGACTATGCCAATCTCAGGATTTGTTTGGCCAACACAACGTCTAGAAGAAACAAATCCACAAACGTCAATTACTAATTGTTTCGAAGGGGCAAATGCAAGAGTATCAATATTTGACCGCTTAGGAGAGGCAAAGTTAAAAGGCTTAGTCTTTGATCGACTGGGGTAGAAAATTTGGCATCAAAGGAAGTTATTACATCCCCTACACCTCGAAGATCGGTCAAGAGTAGATTGGGAGTCGCTAAGAAGACCATTGAAGAAAAAAACATCGATGTTATCTTAGAAGACCCCAAAGATCTCAAAAGTAAAATACCATCCCGTATGAAACATCATACTACTGTAATGGTGACAGCTGAAGAAGAATTGAAGGTGAAGTGACAAACAGTAATAGTCACGAAACTTTCTGCTGAAATGCCAAGAACCTTCTCTGAGGAAGAAAACATTGAATACTCATGCCACATCAGTGCAAGTTATGGAGAAATTCAAGTGAATGAGGAAGCAGAAGATGCTCCACTGGAACTTGAAGAAGGTGTTAAGTCCACTGTTGATGATTTGAAAGAAATCAACCTTGGTACACTAGAAAACCCTCCACCTATTTACGTAAGTGCTCTCCTAAGTCTTAAGGAAGAAAAGGCTTATGTTGAGCTTCTCACAGAGCACAAGGATGCCTTCGCTTGGAGCTACAAAGAAATGCCTGGGTTAGACCCTAAAGTTACTGTCCATCATTTAGCGGTAAAGCGAGGTGTCCGATCAATTAAACAAGCTCAGCATCGGTTCTGACCAAAGTTGATTTTGAAGATTGAAGCTGAAGTCAATAAACTCATTAAAGTTGGATTTATCCAAGAAGTCAAGTATCTAACTTGGATTTCAAGTATTGTCCCTGTCAAAAAGAAGAATGAACAAATTCGAGTATGCATTGACTTTCGAGATCTCAATTATGCTTGCCCAAAAGATGACTTTTTGCTCTCGTTGACAGAACTCATGGTGGATGCTACCACTGGTCATGAAGCCCTATCTTTTATGAACGGCTCATCTAGTTACAGTCAAATTCGCATGGCACCGTGAGATGAAGAGTTAACAACCTTTCGTACACCCAAAGGCATCTACTGTTACAAAGTAATGTCGTTTGGATTGAAGAATGCAGGGGCCACTTATCAAAGAGCAATGCAAAAGATCTTCAATGATATGCTTCATAAAAATATTGAATGTTACGTGGATGATCTTGCGGTAAAATCAAGAAAAGGGCAGATCATTTTCAAGATCTAGACAAGGTTTTTGACCGCCTATGTTGATACCAGCTCAAGATGAATCCCTTGAAGTGCACCTTTGGTGTTACTTCTGGAAAGTTCCTTGGGTTTATTATTCATCATCGCAGTATTGAAATAGACCAAACAAAGATTGACGCTATCTTGAAGATGCCTGAACCTCAAAATATTCATGAACTTTAAGAGTCTACAAGGGCGATTGGCTTATCTCTGACGATTTATTTCAAATTTAGCTGGTCGTTGTCAACCATTCAGCCAGCTAATGAAGAAATGAGTTCCATATGAATGGGATGAAGCGTGCAGTAACATCTTTAAAAGTATTAAAGATTATTTGATGAAATCACCAGTACTGGCCACTCCTATTCTTGGGAAGTCATTGAATCTATACATTGCTGCACAAGAACGGTCTGTTGGTGCTTTACTTGCTCAAGAAAATGAAAAGGGAAAAGAAAATGTCCTTTACTATCTTAGCAGGATGATGACCCCCAATTAGATAAATTACTCGCCAAGCGAGAAAATGTGTTTGGCCTTAGTGTTTGCAATTCAAAAGTTACGACATTATTTTCAAGCTCACACTGTGTATCTCATCTCTAAAGCCAATCCCGTCAAGTATATCATGTCGAAACCAGTTTTATCTGATCGACTAGCTAGATGGTCTCTTCTTCTTCAAGAATTTGAGATCATTTACATGCCTCAAAAGGTAGTTAAAGTACAAGCCTTAGCAAATTTCCTAGCTAATCATCCCATACCTGCTGATTGGGAGCTATCAAAAGAACTGCCAGACGAAGACATCCTTTATGTGGAAGTTCGCCAACCATAGAAGATGTATTTTGATGGAGCTGCTCAGTGCAATTGTGCAGGAGCCGGTGTAGTGTTTCTCACTCCTGAAGTAGATGTCTTACCTTATGCCTTCACTCTTACACAGCTCTGCTCAAATAATAAAGCTGAATACCAAGCACTCATACGTGGGTTGAAAATGGCTGTCAACATAAAACAGTTGAAACTCAATGTATATGGAGATTCAAAATTGGTAATCAATCAGCTGCTAAACGTTTATGAAGTAAGGAAACCTAAACTTATTCCTTACTACAATTACATAACCCAATTAATAGCATGGCTCGGCGGCGTTACCTTGGAGCATGTCCCAAGAAAAGATAACAAACAAGTAGATTCTCTTGCTAAGCTTGCTTCAACACTTACACTGCCTGATCAAGATACACAAATTCCAATTTCCCAAAGATGGGTCATTCCTCCATTCTTCGATGATGAAGACAACGATGAAAGGGATGTCAATGCAATATCGATTTTCGAAATCGAAGAAAATGACTAGCATCAACCTCTTATTGATTATTTGCTCCATCAAAAGTTACCAGAAGATCCACGCAGAAGAACTGACATAAAGCGTCGAGCTTCAAGGTTTGTTTACTACAATGATATGTACACTTTGTCGTTGTTCATTCGAGGGATTATTCCTTCGCTACCTAGGAGAGGTTGAAGCTATATAAGCTCTAGAAGAAGCCCACTCTAGTGTATGTGGTGCTTATCAATCTGGTCCAAAACTGCACTTTCGAATCAAAAAAATGGGGTACTACTGGCCTATAATGGTAAAAGACTCTATAGAGTACACCAAGAGATGCCAAGCTGGTCAATTCTATGGAAATTTTATACATCAATCGCCCGAACCACTCCATCCAACTGTTGCTTCTTGGTCGTTTGATGCATGGGGGCTGGATGTAGTTAGACCACTACCAAAGTCTTCTACTGGTCATTTGTACATCTTGGTAGCAACTAACTACTTCTCTAAGTGGGCTGAAGCTATACCATTAAGAGAAGTTAAAAAAGAAAATGTTGTGGAATTCATTCGCACTAATATCATTTTCAGATATGGTGTGCCGCGATACATCATCACTGATAATGGAAAGCTTTTCTACAATAGTTTGATTAACAAGTTATGTAAGAAGTTCAACTTCAAACAACACAACTCTTCAATGTACAATGCACCTGCAAATGGTCTTGCTGAAGCATTCAACAAGACTCTTGGAAACTTGTTGAAAAAAGTGGTTGCAAAATCAAAACGAGATTGGCACGAGAGAATTAGAGACGCTCTTTGGGCTTATCGAACTACATATCAAACATCTACACAAGCTACTCCTTATGCTTTGGTGTATAGTGTGTAAGCTGTTCTCCCCCTTGAACGTCAAATCCCATCATTACGGATTACTCTTCAAGAAGGTCCCACTCAGGAGAAAAATGCTCACCTGCGACTAGAAGAATTGGAGGCACTTGACGAGAAGAGACTTGAGGTATAGCAGTGCTTAGAATGTTACCAAGCTTGTCTTTCCAGATCATTTAACAAAAAGTTCATCCTCGATCCTTCCAGAAAGAAGACTTGGTACTTGCTGTGAGAAGGCCTATCATTACCACTCACCGCACTGGCAATAAATTCAATTCCAAGTAGGATGACCCATATGTCGTGCAAGAAGTCTACTCAAATGGAGCGTACAAGATAGTTCCTGAAGATGGCTTGAGAATCAGACCCATAAATGGCAAGTTGTTGAAGCGTTACTATCCTTAAAATCATGTACTACTCCTGGCCCGCATGAGTATAAACTATGAAAAGCACCAAAAATTTTTTTTTTTTGAACTACGCTTGGCTTGATCCCATCTCGGGTACGTAGGCAACTTGGAGTCTGTTCCAAATTCAGTTATTCTTTCAAAAAAAAAATTTCATTCATTCTTTATTGTATTGAACTACGCTTGGCTTAATCCCATCTCGAGTGCGTAAGTAACTTGGAGTCTGTTCTAAGTTCAATCATTCATTCAAAAAAAAAAAAAATTCCATTCATTTTTTATTGTAATTGAACTATGCTTGGCTTGATCCCATCTCGGGTACGTAGGCAACTTGGAGTCTATTCCAAGTTCAGTCATTCATTCATTATTTATTATAATGAACTACGCTTGGCTTGATCTCATCCTGGGTACACAGGCAACTTGGAATTTTTCCAAGTTCAGTCATATATTAAAAAAAAAATTCATTCCTTATTGTTATGAACTCCGTTTGGCTTTAACCCAATTAGGTACATAAGCAGTTTAGAATTCTATTTTCAAGCTCTATCATTCATCCATTAAAAAAAAAAAATCACAAAGTGCACGATTCTTATCAAAATAAATAATTTATTCCAAAAAGAAAAGAGTCTGCATTATATAAAAAAAAAAAAAAGAATGAAGGGAAACGTTTGAAGTCTCTCAGTTCATTACGTCTTGCTTCTAGCATTTGCTCTATGTTTGCTAAGCATTAGATGTCCTCATCGCTTAAAACGAGCTTGCTTTCAATAGCAGAGATTTCTTTCCTGAGACTTAACGTAATAGCTTGTAACTTGGATAGCTCTGATTTTTTCTCAGAAATTTGTAACTTTGATTCTTCAATCTGAGTGGTAAAAGCATTCAACTTCTCTACCAACTGCTCCTTTTCAAGTTTGAAGGCCATAACTGTGGTCTCAAAAGATTGTAAGTTTTTTGCCTGTATACTTTCTTTAGCTTCAATATCAGAGAGTTTATTCTTGGTCTTCGTTAGCCGCTCATCATGTGATTGTTGAGACATTTTCTCTACTGAAGAAGATCATCTAGAATTGTAGAGTTGGAGATCACAAAAAAGTCCTATCAGTAAATTCCTTAAAGAAGACAAATTCGAGACACTAACTCTTTCCATTTCCTTTAGCACTTTTTCAGCTTCTTCTTCAATCGTGTGAAGATGAATCAAATTAGATCTACTTATTTTCTGAGATAGGCCATTCCATAACAATGTAAGGTAGGTACGTTTTCAATCAGAAATCAAGTCATCCACCTTAAATATGGAAATAGTTGAAGGAGTAGGATCTATGGATCTCACACAAGGTTGTCGATTCACTCCTACAAAATGATCTTCAACAACAGGATGAGAAATCATATTATCTGCGACTTTGGAAACTTCAGGTTGAGCAGCCAATATATCGAATGAATTTGGCCTATCGATAGATTTTTCATTCTCTTGCAAAATCATATCATCCACCTCAGCAAACTCATCGTTGTTTCCCAACTACAAATAAAAGCTTAGATTAATAAAGGAATCATGAAAAATATATTCCAAAATAGATTTTACCCCAAAAAAAAAAAAAAGAGAAGAAGAAATAATACTTACTTGATTTCTGAATTCTTCTGGAGGCAAAGAAGGGTTTGAGGTATTAGGGAATATATCGTCCAAATCAAGGTGAATATCTTCCAATCCAAAAGCTGTGGTTTTCCCTTTTGGGTGTTTCCAATGGCTATCACCTCCACTAGAGCTCTGTTCGTCATCAGGTGGTAAGTAGTTTTACCTTTTCTTAACTAATGATCCCTTGTTCGAGATTTTTGCATCTCTCTTCGCCATCCCTTCAAGCACATCTTTAACATCAACCTGCTTTTCTTTGGAGACTAGGGTATATTCAGCAACTTCCCTCTTATTTTTCTTCAAGATTGCAATAGAAGCGTTAACTTTGGGGAGTTTTACGATGAGGCTTGAACTTTTCTTGCAATAATCACTTAAACGCTTTGCCCACCAGCCAACGTAGTGTTTTGTAACAAGGATTTTGGACGTATATGCCGAAATCACAAACTTAGCATTAGTGCCCAATTGAGTGCAAGATTACCAAAGCTAAGTGATTTCTAATATAGTTCTAGACCCAAGATCCTTATTTAGCTTCCTAGGAATATTTTGACAAAAATTAAACTGTCTAGCAAACCTTATGAGGCTGTAAGACTCCACGATAAGCTCATCTCCTTGACGTAAAGTTAAGTAGCTACAACGAATACTGATGATATAATCATTCCAAGGGTCTGGCTGATTTCCAGTATCAACTAAGTATGTATCCTTTTGCTTTCCCAAAAATAAAGAAGAAAAATCAGAAATGCTAGCACTTCTAAGAAGAATTCGAGCCTCTATATCATCAAAATACTTGGCCATTTTCTCGCCAGAAAATTTTAAAATTCGAGCACCACTTTGTGGACGTGAAGATGCAAAGTAGCAGTCAAAATAATGACCAAGCCATCCATAAATATAATAGATAGGGAATATCGTATTACATGTACTGGGAGAAGAAGAAGAAGAAATTTCTCCTAAGCCACGATAGATACTCGCAAGAACTGGAACTACTAAAGAAAACTTTTCACCACGAGCCATCGTACTTGCTACTTTGAAAACATCGGGACGAATGTTGTCAACTTTCATAGTAGGAAGGACAAATCTACATAGCCAACAAGTTAAAAAAATGGCTAGATAGGTCTCTTCTCTAACATCCGTCTTGATGGCTAAATCAATAAAGGCTCCTCACTTTCTCTGAACGCTTAACTGGCTCATTGATGACGCCCGTAGGATTATGACAGGTCCTTGGCTTGGTAAACCTCTTTTTGTTTACTCTTTTAGGAGGTCTTGCATATCTTTCCGGTCCTCTGAACCAAAAATTGACCCAATCACAAGTTTTAACTTCACCATTCATACTCTCATAGTAAAGCTTGTGGTAGGCTAAGAATAAATATTTATAACTCAGAGGGAGAAATAATGACTTGTTCTTGTCAAAACCCAACACTTCTCTACTAGATGGGATGACTTCATCATAAAATATGCCATAAACTGATAAGCCACCGATATTACACAAGTCCCACAAAGAGATAGATAATTCTCCCATTGGAGTATGGAGAGTATTTGTTGAAGAACACCAAGATTCACAAAATGATCGGATAAGGCTCTCTCTACGGTCATATGTGAATAGAGAAGCATAAACGGCATCATATATACTTGCTTTTGTCAAAATTCTTCTGTGACGACTAAGCACATCCTCTAACCATTCCCAATATTTGGGAATATAAGAGAATTCACCAAAATCAGGAAGAGAAGTGTTCCATGAAGTTTCTCCATTATCAATACGATCACCTAATAACATGAATCGATCAACATCATAATCTTTGGAATGAAGCGAGGATTACAAGAATAACACTTCTGAAGAAATAGTAGTCGAGTTGCTTTGATCGAATAAGTCACTCCTTAAGGCAATACACCATTGTGTCAAGTGAGGCGAATCAATAGAAATGGACCAATTGCAAGAAAAATAGCCAATGATTAGATCAAACACTGGTAAGTCTAAGACCTTTGTAGGATCACCATCTTCATCAATGATAGAGATAGTCTTCTGGCCATACAATGAATAATCCTTGAAGGTAATCATGATCTGAAAAAAAAAAAAAAACAAGGATTTGATGTAAAGATTCTTATGGCTTTCAATTGATGAAAAACTGCTTTTGACAATGAATCTTACCGTAGAAATGAATAGTACCATCTAAGAAACGTTTCTAGGAAATATTGGAGGGGTCACACTAGTCCCACTTGAAATCCAATCTCCTAGAATCTAAGAAAAATTCCTAGGAAAGATTGGAACGATCACACTGGTCCCACTTAACATCCAATCTCCTAGATAGAACCTAAGTAGGTTCCCAGGAAAGATTGGAGGGGTCACACTGGTCCCACTTAAAATCCAATCTCCTAGACAGAATCTAAGAAATGTTCCTATGAAAGATTGGAAAGGTCACACTGATCCCACTTAAAATCCAATCTCCTAGACAGAACCTAAGAAAGATTCCCAGGAAAGAAAGGTTCTCAAGAAAGATTGGAGGGGTCACACTGGTCCCACTTAAAACCCAATCTCCTAAATAGAACCTAAGAAAGGTTCCCAGGAAAGATTGAAAGGGTCACATTGGTCCCACTTAAAATCCAATCTCCTAGACAGAACCTAAGAAAGGTTCCCAGGAAAGATTGGAGGGGTCACTTAAAATCCAATCTCCTAGCTAGAACCTAAGAAAGTTTCCCAAGAAAGATTGGAGGGGTCACACTGATCCCACTTAAAAACCCAATCTCCTAGACAGAACCTAAGAAAGGTTCCCAAGAAAGATTGAAGGGGTCATATTGGTCCCACTTAAAACCCAACCTCCTAGGCAGAATCTTCTTAGATTTACACGTATTCATACTATCCAATAAGATTCATCTTTGGCAAAGTATCAAGAAAAAATAATGGTAATGAAATAAAGAATCTACTAGCCTGCAATGAATAATTCTTGAAGATAATTGATCTCAAAAGATTCAAAGGTCACCAAAAGTCAAGTCCAGAGGTTTGAAGGCTTGAAGTGACAAGTCTTCAAGTAATGAAAGTTCGAACCAATAAAGTCTTCAAACAATAAAATTTTGAACTGATGAAGGCTTGAGATAATAAAAGCTCGAATTGGTGAAGTCTTCAAATAATAAAATTTCAAATTACTGAAGCCTTCAAATTAATAAAAGTTTAAATTGACGAAGTCTTCAAAATAATAAAAGGTTGAATTGATGGAGTCTTCAAATTAATAAAAGCTGGAAATGATGAAATCTTCCAATAATAAAGGCTCGAAGTTTTAAATTCTTCAAATAATAAGAGTTCGAAGCAATGAAGCCTTCAGATAATAAGAGTTTGAAGTGATGAAGCCTTCAAATAATAATAGAAGCCTGGAGTGCTGAAGTCTTCAAGTAGTAGAAGCCCGGAATGATGAAGTGTTCAAGTGGTAGAAGTCCGGAGTAATGAACAAGTGGTAGAAGTCCGGAGTAATGAAGTCTTCAAATAATAAGCTTAAAGTGAAGAAGTCTTCAAATAATAAGTTCGAAGTGATGAAGTCTTTGAATAGTAAAAGCTCAAACAGATAATGCCAAAACAGAAATTAAACTCTAGTTAATGAGAGGCTCGAACTATGAAGTCTTCAAAGATTCCAACAAATATAAGTAGAATTCAGAAGTTCTGGTTTATATATGCTCAAATAGATCCAAACTTCAAATTGATGGAATCAAAATTCAGCAAATTATGAAATTACAAAATTGAAATCTTGAATCTAAGGTGCAAGATACTAAAAAAAAAAAAAAAAGGTTAACAATTAAAAAGTGCAGCATAAAAAAAACGGGGGGAGTCCATGCACGTCTTTGATGAAAAATTGATATAGCATAAAAGACAGAAAGTATGCATAGAATTGTCAAGTTGTCTGTGCCGAGATTATTTTGAGCCAACAATTTATCACATTACTAATGGTCTTCTTAACCGCTTGAGATCCTTGAAAGGTGCCAAGAGTTTTTGTCAAAATAATATTTTGCTGCCCTTGAAGAAAAAAAATAAATAAATATTCTACTACTTTTGAAAAAGAATAGTACTCTGGTGCCCTCAAAGAAAAGAAAAAAAAAACAATGCTCTGCTGCTCTTGAGAAAAAGAATAATATTCTGATGCCCTTGAACAAAAAATAAATAAATATTCTGCTGCACTTGAATAAAAAAAATGCACTGCCTTGTCAGTTGAAGAAGAATGAAGATGTCTGCTTTGCTACACTTGCAAGCAGAATAAAGACGCCTACTTTGCTTTACTTCGCTAAAATTCTTTTCAGTCGAAGAAAGTACTGGATGGAAAATTCTTTAGATAGATTTAAATTCAACTAAAAAAAAAAAAGAAGAAGAGAGAGATGCATGCTGCAAAAAAAAAAGAGCATGCCGTACAAAAAAATGGAGCCAGCTGTTAAGAAAAAAATATATTGCCGTGAGCTTTAAAAAAAAAAAAGAAGGAAAAAGAAACTGCTGAAAAAAAAGTACAGATAAAAAAAAAAAAAGAAAAGCATTCACTTATTGAAAAAAAAAAAGAAAAAGATACCTTGCACGTTACCTTGAAGAACGATTGTAGAGTGAAGTATGGATTTATGATAAAAAATAAATAAATAAGGCTTCTCTGCATTGCAGCACAGAGGAACAAAAAAAAACGTCTCTTCGCTCCACTTTACCAAGAATTGTTTTGAATTGAGGAAAAAAAAAATTTTGATGGAGGCTTCTTCGTATAGGCAAAATTAAATCCTATTTCAATTATGATTTAGATTCAAAATTCCAATCAAATTCTAAAAAAAAGGAACCTCAATTAAATTAGAATTATTCAAAAAAGATAAATTTTAAATCCAAGTCATACTAGAATTAAAACTAATTCTAGTCTTTCAAGTCTCCTACAGCACACAAGTCTTTGGAAGTACTCGGAATTCTTATAAATTTTGGAATTCTAATTTTGGAATTCTAATGATACGTGAGATGTACTTGGATTACTCAAATCAATTAAGAATGTGGGCCCGTCCAAATTTCTATCCAAACTAAGAAAGCTGTTGGACTTTCTTTGGAACTCAAAACAAAGGCAAAGTTTCCTTGTCCCATGGTGCTGAAATGCAAGCGTTCCACTTGGGTAAATAAAATTCAAGTCCATTTAATTGTCAAGTACATGTTCATTTTATCTGAGATAGTTCATAGTCGTGATCTCATGCCTCATCAATCTGGGAACTTTATCGGAATACATTCTTGTTAATTGATAAATTTAGAATTTGAAAGAAAAATGGATTTTAATTCCAAGTAAAATTTAGAATTAAAAAATGAATTTGATTTCTTTTATAAAAAATAAATTTTGATTCCAATCCAAATTTGGAATTCAAAATAAATTCAAGTTCATTATTTTAATTTTTATTACAGAAATTAAAATATTTGAAGTATGACTTGCATCAAATTTCAAAAATTATCGTTGTACAAGAACTCAAAATGTTCTAGTCAATGGCATCAAGTTTTCAAATTCGAGACCCGCTCACTCTTCAACACTATTGCAACATGTACGTGATCAAGTCTTGAGGGGGCATTTGTAGACACATAAAATTCGGCCAAATCACAAATTGCCACGTGTCAAATAAAAGCCCACTAAATTGACAAATTAAATCTTGCCACGTGTCTCGTGGAGAATTTTAAGAAAATTATACATGTGGACATATGATAAATCGCCACGTGTAAAAGTGATTCAGCCCAAAGATGACAAGACTTGGCCAATCAAATTGAGCCACTTGTCAGCTGAGCCTACCACTAAAGGTAATTAATCTTAATTTTTATCTCTTAAATAAATAAATAAATAAGAGATAATTATTTAAGAATTATAATATTATCTAAACTACTTGATCTTTATCTCTTATTTAATAAATAAAATAATGAGATAATTATTTAAGTGGTTTGATATTATCTAAAATCTTTGATATTATCTCTTATTTAATAAATTAAATAGTGAGATAATTATCCTGGAGAAGTTGAATTTAACTATGACTCTCTCCCACACATCTATAGATAGGGGTCATTCCCAAGCATAAAGAGGACACCCTTTTGCACAAGGAGACTCTACTGGATCAAGCTGCCAAGGCCCCACAGACTCTCAAGTAACAAGAAGAAACACGTGTTGATTCGAGATCAAGCTGCAAGCTCTCGCATCAACTTTTCGAAGAGAAAAATCAGAGGATTTTATTTCTTTGATTAAAAATTCAGAGATTGTATTTTATTATTCTTTAAATCAATAAAATTTCAATTTATTACTACAATTTTCTGTGTTTATTTTCCAAACATGAAATTTGTGTGTACAACAGGTTTCAGGTCTTTCAACCTTACGGTATTCTCTATACCCTTTCTATTTTCTAGTATTCTCTATCCCCATATTCATAATCTCAATCTCATTTCATTATCTCTTTCCATAAATATTATTATAATTATTTTCATTATCATTAATATCATCTTTAGAACCATTTATCATAAACAATCCATCACAAATAATATCATCTCCTCACCAACAATTTATCATAACCAAAATTATCTTATCATCCTATAATAAGTCAACATTTCATCATAATCTACTAATAATATCATCTCATATTAATCTATATTAAAATAACTCATCACCATTTGCAATTATCTCATCAATATTTTTTTTATCTAATATTAAGATCTTTCGTAAGGTATTTCCAAAAAAAAAAAAAAAATCATCCAAATACTTCAAAGTCACATACTTTTCATTTATTTAAAAATAATACTCTTCCTCATTAAATTTTTCTATATTAAGAAATTTTAACCAAATGACTTCACTAAAAAGGTATTAAAAGTTTTCATGAGCCAAACTATAATTTCTCACAACTTTAGGAAAAAATTATAATTTCCCAAACTCGCAAAATTGTAATTTTTCAAAAAAAACTTAGGATCACTATGCAATTATTTAAAAATTTTGGAGTCACTATGTAATTATCCAAAACTTTTGAATTACTTTGTAATTATCCAAACATTTTGGACTCACTATGTAATTATTAAAACTTTTGGGGTTGCTTTGCAATTATATAAAACTTTATGGGTTAATTCATAATTATATAAAACTACTGGAACTAAATGATGATTTTAGAAACTTTCATGAAATATGCTTTGGCATATTCGTCTGTAAGTTTTTCCCGCAAACTCTCATTTCATCCAAAACGTTGTGATCTAGTTCGGACCTAGTTCACATAATATAGTTTAAATATAATTACATTTATATAAAATAAATACATAAAAATTTATCAAAATATTTCTACATCTTATATATGTGAACAAAATATATTAAATCTCTATCTCAAATATCCAAACAAGTAAAAAAAAATGTTTGTAAATGGCTAATAAGCTCCTCGTATGCTCAAATTATAATCCCTGTAAGGTTTTTTAGTGGCAAATCTATACAAAATCTTAAATTAAATATGTCAAATTTGAATATTTTCTAAATTGAAGAAAGATGAAGATTTGCATGAAGATTTTTCAAATTGGTAACACAATATTGCAATTCAAGTCCAATTAGGAGTGAAGAATAATATTGCACAGATTAGGAAACACACGCGCAAAAATCCAGTGTACCTCGCAGGCAACACGCAGGGAGCACGCGGCTGCGCCACATGGCGCTGGAAGCCCGCAGGATATATGCAGGTTCGACCTTTTGGCAGTAGACCCCGCAGGGAGTGCGCAGGGAAACTGATGGTTCGAGTTATAGAAGATTTTGTTTCCATTTAGGAAATCTGCTTGTATATTTGAGTCCCAATTAGAATAGAATTTTGCTTATTTATTTGAGTCCTAATTAGAATAGGATTTTGCTTGGAATATGATGGGTAAGTATATATATATGCACCCAAGCTTAATGTACAAAAAGGAACGAGAGGAGCATATTATAGAGTCTTGTGAGAGAGAGAATTTTTCCTTGTGAGCTTATAGCTCTTTCTCTTATTTCTATTATTCTTGGTTAAGCATGTTCACTTTCTAAGGAGTTAGAAAGTTTGTTTCCACTTGGTCTAGGTGTGTCGAGGATTCGAGCAAGTGCTTGAAAGAAGTCGTGCGAAGAGTCGTAGAGATTTCGAGTGGGTACTTGTAACCTAATTATATAGTAGAAGTTTGGGTGGTCTCCGAAATCGGACCCAGAGTTTTACCTTTACTTGTTGGTAAAAGGGTTTCTTCGTTACCAATCTTGTGTTCGTTATTTTTGTGATTGGTTGATTGATTTGGGTGATTCGAAAATTTTCAATCCCTAACATTAAAATAATAATATTAATATTTTTAACATACTTCTAATTACAAAACTATGAAATTATTTTGGATTTGGCAGATGTTTAATACACTCACTTGCAGTTTGATTTCATCCTGCGCTCGGCTTCTTCTTCCAGCACTTAGCTTTCCCAGTCTCCCTCTCCCAGACTCTCGGTTTGCTTTTCACAGTTCACCCAAATCCTTAAACTAATATATCGTGTATATCTATATGTATCAAGTGCACAGGTGGTGCCCAAGTGAAAAAATAATGATGATAATAAGTAAATAAAATAAAAACAGAAGGATGAGACTCTGCAGGCCATAAGACAGCACACCCCGTGATTTTATATTTATATATAGAGTGTGTTTGAAGTGACAAAAAATAAAATAAAATGTGATAAATTGTGAATTTGTAATTTATGTAATGAAATAAAAAGTAAATAATTTTTAAGATTTGTTAATAATTTTTACTATTTTAAAAATTTTTTTATCATTTTAAACGGAACTATATATATATATATATATCAAAAAACAAAGTAATTTAGTAGGCTGCAACCTTTCCTCTCTTTCCACGTGAGCACTTATCTTTTCAATTTTTTTTTTTAAAAATAAATATATATTAAAATTAAAAAAAATATATATTTAAAATTTAAAACTTTTAGGTTATTATACTGACATAGTATTACTACTAGTATTGACCTATGCGATGCACATAATTAAATAATATTTTTTTATGAATTAAACATAATTTTTAAATACACGACAAAATATTTCAATAAAATTACATAAATTAATAAAATAATTAGTTATTTTTTTATTTTTATGTTTTTATTTGTGTCAACGTTAATAAATCGATAGAGTTGATTATAGTGGAGTTTACATATAAATAAGAAAAAAATTACGTTTTACCAAATTTCAATTCTAACTGATCTAATTTTAAAAAATAAAATTTATTCTAAAATATCTTAAATTATAAATTTACCTAATCAATCTGATCTCTTTTTTATTTTAGACTCTTTGTTAATTTTAATATATATCTTTTTAATTATTGACTCATTTTGCATTTAGTTAAAAATGCTATTAATCTTAATTATATTAATTAGTTAACTTATTGTGAGAATTTTTTCTAAAAATAAATTATTTCGAAGCTTAAACAATATTTAAAATTTTTTGTGTTTTAGATTTATGATATAACAAAGTTAAAATATACATTCTTTTTGTATTTCTTGTGCTTTAATAAACTATTTTCATGAAGAGTACCACATAAGATTTATTAATAATTTTTTATTAATTTTATAAAAATAACTTAAATTAAAAACATTATTATTAATCATGCATTGTATTTTATAAAAAAAAAATATAATCAAGCTAATCAATTTAAATTTAAAGTTAGAATTTAGAAAAAAAAATTACTCCTGTAAACTAATTTTATTTAAAGATCCTAAACTAATTTTATTTAAAAATTTGTAAAAATAAAAGGTAGAATGATAAATATAGTGTATCATATATGATTTGATAATAAATTTTTAATTAGTTTATAAAAGTAACCCAAATAAAAAATATTATTATTAATTATTTGTACTTTATAAAATAAAATAAACATAGTTAATATGACTAAATTTTAATATTCAATTTTTTTGTATTTTTAAATTTTAAAAATATTAAGAATTGTTATAGATAAAATAACTTAATTATTATTTAAGTTTTTTCTATTTCTGTTTTTTAATTTGATTCCATTTTTTTGTATTTTTAATTTAACTACTAATATATTTGAAATATATAAATATTTACAACTATATTGAATTTATAAGTAAGAGAATTCTTTTTTGAAACTCATCAATTCAAAGCAAGTAAGAGAATTCTTTTTTGAAACTCATCAATTCAATGCAAGTAGATTACTTGTTTTGATTACTTTTTCAGAACTCAAGAAAGTAGGTCTTTTTTTAGAACCTATGAGTTTGATAAAATTTATTAAAATCACTTTGCACAACTTTAATACTTTTATAGGTAAAAGAAAATGTAAACTTGTTGTCTTTTACCGATGTGATATAAAGAAATAAAAGTTCAGTAATTGAGAAAAGAGAAGAGAAGAAAAGGAAAGAAAAATTAAAAATTAATTTAACATTCTATAAAAAAAAAAGAAAAGTAAAAAGAAAAAAAAGTAGAATGAGATTAAAAAAGTATGCCATCTAAGATTAGATTAAAGGAAAAGAGGAGAGAGAAAATACATTATTTTAGTCTCATAAATAGATATTAGCTCATTGACATTAAATTGAGACTATTGGATTAAATTCCAATGATCCACATGCATTCATACTTTCTTAATTCAAAAAATTAAAAATCTAAATAATTAGAATTTTAAACTAGCAATCCAATTTAAGTTTGGGAAGAAAAAAACTAGCTAATTACTAGTTACTACTTACTAAAAAGCTAGTTTTTTTTTTTTAGTTTGGGAATGGAAAAAGTTAATTAGCTTAACTTTTTTATTTTTTATTAATTTGATATTTTTGCCTCTAAAAGAAATTAAAAATATAAGAAGATAAATTTGATCATTTTATAAAAAGTCAAAAAATTAAGGTGGCTTTTGGTTTGTCTTTTTATGTTTTGTTTTCTATTTTTATTTTTTATTTTTTGTTTTGAATTCATTTCTCATTTTACACTTTTAAAAATAAAGAAAATAGTTCAAAACGTATTCGGTTACTTATGTTTTTAAAATTTATTTTAGAAAATAGAAAATAAATTTATACATAAAATAAAAAATAATAAAAAATTATTTTAATTGTTTTTAATCTAAAAAAATTTCAAAATAAAAAATATTTTTTTATTTTTTTATTTTAAAATTTTTAAAACATAAAACATATAAAAAAATAAAAAAATAAACCTAGCGCTACCTAAAGAGATAGAAGCCAAGAACGTGCCAAATGCAACCTCAAATTACAAGTCACGGGCTGACGTAGCATTATCCGACGGGGTAACGGTGAAGTAAATGCAGGCGCTGGATTTGACAAAGATTCAAAAGCGCGTGGAGCATATTATCATATCTGGCACGTGCGATCCAATCGACGATCCACCACCACCAAGAATGCACACCCGTGCCTCCAATCTCTCCATTGCCAACACGTTCCAAAGGGGGCCTCAAACCTAACGGTCCCGTCTCCTCTCTCTCTCTCTCCCCCCCTCCCTCCCTCTCTTCACCATTAACTTCGCTTCGCTTGTGATTTCGGAATCCAATTAGGGTTGAGTTCTATCGAGAGTCCAGACTTGAATTTCCATAGCTAAAATTCTTCAAGAAACCCCGACAAGAAGTCTTTGGCTTTCTGGTTCATCTCCTTGAAGACGTGCCATGTTGAGAAACGGAGGAGGTCGATTCTATTGGTCTCGGAATCAAACCGCTGGTAAGGTCCATGGAATCATCGCCATCTTCGCCTGGGTTTCGATTCAGGAAAGCCACTTGAAGAATTACACGAATCTTTACTCTTCTCTTGGATGGAACTCTCTTGTTTGCCTCGCCGATTTCCTCAATCCGTGAGTTAATTTCCTTTGCACACACACATACACGCGTACATATTCCTCAGCAAACCATGTTTATATAGACACACTTATATTGTTACTGGTATTGTTACTGGTATTGTGGTAGGATTGAACTTGAAATGTGTGATTAATTTGTGATGTGTTCTTGGTTTTGCTGAATTATTTGTGGATAATGTGTGATGTGGTGCGATTTGGAGGTTATGTCATATAGGATTCTTAATTATTACTCTGATTATAACTGAAGATGGGTCTAATTGCTGGTGTCCGAAATGAGAAATGACTTGGAAGGAACCAACTATGTTCACCACTATTGCCTTCATTTTGCTTGTAGTGCATAATGTTCCAGAGTGTTAACCCTTGCAGTTGCAGGACACTTCCGTCTGCTACCTCTACTGGATTTATTACTAATGTTTTGGCTAACAGGATATGTTTATGTTGAGTAGTGGTAAGAGCTAGAAAGGTGATGATTGATAAAAGAGAGCAGAGGTCGCCATTTTGTTATCTTGGATTCAATATTCACTAGGGAAGATTGGTTAGTATAATAATGCTTGCAGAATTACAATGGGATGGATGAAATAAAAATTGCTTCCATTCTGATCATAATTTTTGTTCTGTAACTGTAAGGCCTGCCTTTCTATGTTGGTTCAGAACACTGGGCTGTTAGAGATTCTCTCTCTCCATTATTTAATTGATCAAGAGTAGGTGTAGACAGGGACCCCGAACATGGTTGCCCCTTATACTAATTCATTAAAAAAAAAAGTCATACAAGTTAAAGCAAAAACAAAACAAAATCAAAGTTATATTATGTAGTTAACTTGAATTACATCAAAAAAACTAAAAAACCTTTCTTAATCGGTTATGGTGCTTTATAATTAGCACGATCCGATTCAACAAAAACTGCTTCTTCTTGCATTTTTTGAAGCAAATTCTTCAATTATGTCATCATAATTCAATTTATCCAAGAACTCACTTTCAATAGACATCATAGCCAATTCACTTAATCTCTCTTGTGACATGGTCGTCCGAAGGTAAGTTATTATCAACTTCAACTTAGAAAAACTCCTCTCTGGTGAAGCAACTGTAACCGGTATAGTCAACAAAATTCGATATGCAACCCATACCATTTGGAAACCACCCTCTTTCCAATAAGACATTATAAAATTGAGGATGTCAATTGCTTTTGTCACTTCCCTTGGTAATATTGTTTTCAAATGTCTAAGTTCTTGGAATAGCTCATCCCCACAAATATCTCCATATTCCTTATATTTCAAGAAACTTTCTAATTTATTACAATGCTCCTTCAATTGCTCTTCATTAACACTTTTGAATTTTGCATTAAATAAAAATCCAAAGGTTGCTTCATAAAGTTCAAATTGCTCAAATCGATCCTTAAGCGATGTAAGAGCTTGATCTATAATGTAGAGGAAATAAGTAACTCTAAAATTACCTTCCGGTGATTGACTTTCATCGACCTCATCTCCCAAATTCTCATCAAATTGCTTCAGTTGAAAATCAGAACAGAAAAATTAGAGAGAAAAGAAAGAGAGATGATATTCTTCTTCTCCCTCATACTCTATTTATAATCAAGTTTAGGTTACAAAAGATAGAAATTGAAATCAGCCAATATATGGCAATAACCAAAAATAACTAAATCACAATCATCAATTATGCCTTAAATATTCCTAACATATTCTAACACTCCCCCTTAAGCTGGAGCATAAAGATCAATCATGCCCAGCTTGGTAGACATTTTCTGAAATGGAGAAACAGCCAAGGGCTTGGTAAACATATCACCTAACTGAGAGTCCGATCGTACAAATGGAGTAATGATATCATGTCTGACCAGAAGATCACGAATAAAGTGACAATCAACTTCTATATGCTTGGTACGTTCATGAAAGACGGGATTGTTAGCAATGAAGATTGCAGCCTGATTATCACAGAATATAGACATCGGATTTGAAATATCAATACCAAAATCTCGAAGAAAAGAATGAACCCAAAGCATCTCAGACGCAGTATGAGCCATGGCGCGATACTCGGCCTCAGCACTAGATCGAGCCACTACAGTCTGCTTCTTGCTACGCCATGTAACAAGATTACCACCGACGAAAGTATAGTATCCAGAAGTAGACCTCCGATCCGAACGACTACCAGCCCAAACTGCATCGCTGTATCCAATTACATCGATCGTGGTAGAAGCTCGATAATGTAAGCCTTTACCAGGAGAATTTTTCAAATACCTCAGAATACGACATACAGCTTCAAAATGAGGTTTGCGTGGAGCGTGCATAAACTGACTGACCACGCCAACTGCATATGAAATATCAGGACGAGTCACAGTAAGATAGATCAATTTACCAACAAGACGTCGATAACGACCAACATCAGGAAATAGATCACCACTTTCACTATCCAAGCGAACAGAAGAGTCCATAGGAGTGTCAACAGGGCGAGAACCCAAAAGTCCAGTCTCCGAGAGTAAATCCAGAACATATTTCCTTTGAGATAAAGATATACCCTGGGAAGAACGGGCAACTTCAATTCCAAGAAAATAACGTAAGGCACCAAGATCTTTTGTGTGAAACTGTTTTCCCAAATAACCCTTTAATTCGAAAATGGCCTTAGCATCATCACTAGAAATGATAATATCATCCACATAGACAATTAAGATAATAGTACCAGATGGTGACTGATGAACAAATACTGAGTGATCAGAAGTGGATCGTTTGAAACCATATTCCATAAGAGCAGAACTAAACCGATCAAACCATGCTCGTGGAGATTGTTTAAGTCCATATAAGGCTTTGCGTAAGCGACAAACAAGATGCTCATTTCCTGTAACAGTATATCCCGGTGGTCGGTCCATATATACCTCTTCCTGAAGTTTACCATGTAGAAAGGCATTTTTAATATCCAACTGGAACAAGGGCCAAGATTTGCACACTGCTACTGCAAGAAGGATGCGGATTGAATTAAGACGAGCCACTGGTGAAAATGTCTCAAGATAGTCCACACCATAAGTTTGGGTATAGCCCTTAGCAACCAATCGGGCTTTAAGACGCTCAACAGATCCATCAGGATAGTACTTTATTGTGTAAACCCAACGACAACCAACTGGCTTCTTTCCCGGGGGGAGAGAAGTGAGCTCCCACGTCTGATTGAGATGTAGTGCTTGCATCTCCTCATCCATCGCTTTCTTCCAGCCCGATGATAATAGTGCCTGATTATAAGATTTAGGAATAGAAACAGAGGACAAAGCACACACAAAGGACTGGAATCGAGGTGAGATACGATGGTAAGAAACAAATTTAGCAATAGGATGCTGAGTACATGTACGTTTACCTCGTCTTTGGGCAATAGGGAGATCAAGGTCATCAATAGAAGGAGGCTCAGGCTCATCCGGACTAGTAACAGAAGTATCTGGGTCAGAAGTAGGTGTCTCAAGTGTTACAGGATCCACAGGTGCAGTGGTGATTGGATCAGGGCGAGCGCGACGGTGATAGACTTGTAAAGGAACCTCAGAAATAGGAAGAACCAGATTAGGAGAGGAAAAAGATGTAGGTGGCTCCCTCTCTTGATAGGAAGGAGAAAGCTCCCCCTCACGAGATGACAACTTCCCCTGAACTTGAAAATAGGGTGTAAACTCAAAAAAAGTAACATCAGCACTAACAAAGAATCGACGAGATGGAGGATGATAACACCGGTAGCCCTTTTGAGTACGAGAGTATCCCAAGAAAATACATCGACGAGCTCGAGGTGATAATTTGTCCAGACCAGGATCAAGATTATGAACAAAGGCAGTGCAACCAAATGTACGAGGAGGAAGTGAAAAAGGATTAGAAGAAGGATAAAGAAGAGAAAAAAAAGACTTATTACCAAGAGTAACGGACGGAACTCGATTGATAAGGTGACAAGCAGTTAAGACAGCATCCCCCCAATATGATTTTGGAACATTCATGTGTATTTGCAAAGTGCGGGCGACATCCAACAGATGGCGATCCTTCCGTTCAGCAACACCATTCTGTTGAGAGGTATGAACACATGAGGTTTGATGAATAATGCCCCTGTCAACACAAAATTTTTCCATAACAGACTTGGTATACTCTAAAGCATTGTCAGACCGTAAAATTTTAATTCTTTTGTCAAACTGAGTAAAAATTTCATTATAAAAACGTAAAACAATATTGTGCAATTTAGAACGAGTTTTCATTAAAAATAACCATGTCATACGTGAGAAATCATCCACAAAAATGACAAAATAGCAATAACCATTAATAGTGGGGACTCTAGAAGGACCCCAAATGTCCGTATGGACTACAGAAAAAGGTTCAGACTCACGACCATGACTACTACTAGGAAAAGAACTACGGTGATGCTTCCCTAGTTGACAAGCTTCACACTCTAGACTGGAGACAGAACCAAGACCAGGAACAGCAAGCTTGAGACGAGATAAAGCTAGATGACCCAATCGATAATGCCACTAGAGAGGTGAATCTGAAACATGAAAGGCTGAAGAAGACAAGGAGAAACTGGTTGGGTCAAGATAATAAAGACCATCTCGCTCACATCCCGAACCAATCATCTTCTGCGTCCTGAGATCCTGAAAAACACAGGAAGATAGAGAAAAGGTTATGGAGCAGTTTAAAAGTCTAGTTAACTGACTAACAGATAATAAGTTAAAAGGAAAATTAGGCACATAAAGACTCGAAGGTAACGATAATGATACTGAGGGTTTGAGGTGTCCTTTGCCAGCTATAGGTCGGGAAGACCCGTCAGCTAACGTAAGACGATGAGTGGTGGTAATCAAATTAGAAAACAAAGAAGGATTACCTGATACATGAGCACTAGCACCAGAGTCAAGAATCCATTGTGGAGCAGATGAGGTGGAGAAACAAGCACTATTACCTGAATGGGCCAAAGTGGCAGTAGAACTGGAAGAGCGAGAGATCCGAAGAGCTTGCACAATAGCATCCAACTCAACAGGAGAGAAGGGAGCCTGAGAAACTACCCCTGAGTTAACAGGATCACTTGTACCAGAAGTAGAACCAGAGGCTATTTCAGAGCTAGTAGAATCAGTAGTAACATGGTGAGCTTGATCAGGACGACCATATTTCTTCCAGCAATAAGGCTCTGTGTGATTTGTACCACCACAATGATTACACTTTTTGGTGCTGCGTCCCGAACTGCGACCACCACCCCGAGAATTACAGCCCATACCACATGAGCCACCACGAGATCCTCCATGACCTCCAGAACTATTAATCAAAGCAGCAGAGTCTGTCCCACTGGAAG